>JAVYIG010010377.1:0-69697 GCA_035222895.1 Strongylocentrotus droebachiensis
GGCCATCTAGACATTTCCAAATGAGAAATAGATAAGACCTAAACATTATTTCACAAAGTTAAAGGCACACTGTCCTACTTGTAGCTACTTGCTCCCTCTATATAGAATACTTCCCAAATCGGTGCCTGTTGGTCCCCCATGATCCTCTTTTTCTTATGTTAAATGAGAGCTGAGTTAATGAGATAGCCACCTGTCACAGTGACCTTGTTAGCTCGCTGTGTGGTCTAATCCCTTCTAGCTGCAGTAGTAACGCCTACCTTTAAGTGGCAGGTGTATCCAAACCTAACTGATTTCTCAGAATAATTTGTAGTTTGATGAATATGAAAGGGGGTAAAATAATTCATAGCTATCTAGTTACTGCTATCCTCAGATCATGGTTTTGAAAATGGTACTCTCCCAAAAGCGTTAGTACAAATATTTCGAAAGAACAATCAAATTCATAACTATAATACAAGCAGGGGCGGCGATCCCGGGGGGGACGGGGGGGGACACGTCCCCCCCTCGATTTTTGTAGGAGGGGATCGTCCCCCCCGGAAAATTTGAAAAAGTGCAAAAAAATAATGTACAACAAATACTGACTAAGGACTTTAACACACTATTAGGCTTCGGAGGGCCAAAGAGTGCAGCGTTTAGACAAATAAAAATGCAAAAATCTCCTGGCTCGGGAGCTATGCTCCCTCGCATAACATCCTTCAAAATGTACAAGTAAATAATGTAGAAAAGTGAAGTGTGAAAAAAGTACATTGTTTTCATACTATAGTTTTGCAAAGGAATATAATTTTGTAATACAACAAAACTTAAAAACCTGTGAGGGGGTACTCACTTTCGTCCCCTTCGCCCCTCTCATTCACTATGCTCACTCACTCGGGCTTGGGCAGTCCCCCCTCTCCCTCCCGATAAAATTCGAACGTGGTTTATTTCGAATTCATTACCAGTGAATAACTTACAAATGTTGCTGAAATGGCATGGTAATTCCCTGAGCTTCAGGGGGCTCTGTCCCCTGTACCCCACCAAGGGCCCTAAGGTGGGCCCCTGGTTGCTCAGCTGACCATAAATAAATGCCTAAAACACCTGAGCTTCCGGGGGCTCCGCCCCTGGACCACACCAGGGCCCTAAGCGGGCCACTGGATGCTCATTTGACCATATTCAAAAGCCTAAAACCCTGAGCTTCCAGGCGCTCCGCCCCTAGATCACACCAAGGGCCTAAGGCGGCCCCTGGATGCTCACCTGATCGTAATTTAATGCCTAAAACCGCTGAGCTTCTGGGGGCTTCGCCCCCTGGACCCCACTCCGATTAGTGACCTCCGTGCAAGTGTCACAATTAAGGTACCAAAATATGCTCATCTGACCCTTATTAAATGCCTAAAACTCTAAACTTCATGGGGCTCCGCCCCTTGACCCCCGCCGGTGCTTTGCCCCTGGACCCCACGCCAATTTACGCCCCACTTGCTTTGCTCTATCTGATCGCAAATACTTTAGCCCCCCCCCCCACTCCCACTCTGAACAAAAAAAAAACGTTCCGCGGGGCCTGCATGTAACATGTAAGAGCGGTGATGATGCGGATTTTTTCTACCCCCCCCCCCCAAAAAAAAAAGCTTTTGCTTATTACGTCACTCCTCCCTCGTTCCTTGCATTTCGTCCCCCCCGGTCATGAAAAGAAATCGCCGCCCCTGAATACAAGGCAGGCAACTGCACTTCATATTCCACGTGTAAGAACTGCTTTTGCTCTGAAGACGCTGGCTTGTACTGGTCCCAAGTTTTGGAACTCACTTCCTATCAATGTAACTAGATCTGTCAGTGTCTTTGTTTTTAAACGCAAATTGAAATTACATTTATTGAGTAACTATGTCGACAATTAACGTAAAAATTATATCACTTTAAATGATATTAAGTAATAATTTATAAATTGTTATTGATAACGTGCATTATCTTTTTGTTGTTGTTATGTTTGATTATTCAATATAAATGTCAGCATTTCACATTCTCTCTCTCTCTCTCTCTCTCTCTCTCTCTCTCCCTCCCCCCTCCTCACTTCTATTTTTCTTTTTCTTTACACCAAATACCATTTTCCCCTATTTACATATAACTTTCTTCTTTCTCTGTTTTTCTCTGTTTTGTTGTTTTTCTCGTTCCAGTTTGCTTTTTTCCTCTCGATTCTTTTGTATATATTTTCATCCTCTCCTTTTCAAATTTCAAGCTATCCTTTTTGTAAATATTTTCCCCATATTTAATCATGTGTAGTTTTGATAACTTTGAAACATTTTAAAAAGTGAAACATTGATGGATTATGTTATATGGGGACCTTGCTCTTACAAGCAGGCTTTTCTAAGGTCTCCACTTTCTTTCATTTGGATTATATATCGACTTAAAATTGCACTTAAATTGTTTTTTCTTATGCTGTTTTTGTTCTATTATTATATGTAAAAATGTTGTGAAAGAAATAAATAAAATGAACCTTGAAATGAAATGAAAAAAATCAGTCGAGAGCCTAAAATGAAAGTTGTCTGTATTATAAGACTAAAAACGTAAACTCTGCGTTAGCAGAGCGTGAGGCATTTACGTAACATTACGCAATAGGGAATTGACCTCAACACAACCTTTCGGGTCATGATTACTAACTCGAAACCGAACGGTTTAATTCATTTCAGCTCAGCTCATGGGGTAAAGACAGCGAATTGAGGGACTAAATGAAAATGAATTGTTCGGAAAATGATGATGATGGATTGAACTAAAATAAATCGAAGCATAAAATAGCCAGAGTGTAAATTTTTAAAGTTCTATATAGCTATTCGGTGTCATTTTAAGATCAAATAATATGAATTTATATCGCATATCTCAAAACTCCTTCCTTTTGATAATGGACTCGTCTCCATCGATCTTTACAATTAGTGCCAGTAAGTGAGTTGCCGTATTGACAACGGGTATACCGGTAGAGCTGGCGGGCGCTGAGCTGTGGAAGAAGAGGATAACTTTGGCTGGAGCTAGATTGACCTGAAAGTAGGCCAGGCCAAGCAAGGGAAACTGTCGGTTCTGAAATGGATGCTCCGTGGTGAAAGTAAAATACATTGGCTCTTTCAATTCTAGTTTCGCAAGATGTGCAGATCATTTCGACCTTTTAACCAGGCAGAAATAATTGATACACGTTTGGTTGTTATCAGTAATAAGTCATTTCAATTGATTTGGCATTTATTTTGCTGAATAAATGAACTGGGAAACTCAAAACTTGACAGGAGCAACAGAATTCAAACTCAAAGCAACACCAACGTTTTTATCATCATCATCATCACATTTATTTCACCGCTTGTCCACATAATTATATTCTTGTCAGAAACACGTCCTTGTTTGACAAATCTGTGAGAAGTCGTTCGACATGTCACAGTTAAAATTCGGTGAGTTATTTGACAAAACTATTTCCGTAGTTAACGGTTCGGATGTTTTCATGTGCATGAATTAATTACATGAATGAGAGAGTGCAGTGCAGTGTGAGTGAGATCGGGTGTTGTCCTGATTCAAGGACTGTAATGTTGTGTCCTTGAAACGAGTTGAATGAGTTAACGAGCGGCTGTCTCGGTAATTTTCTCTTTGTTTGACCATGGTTTGACAGAGCTTATTGACAGGCTTACAACAAAATACACTAGTTGTGAAAGAAAAGTGTGGAATCAGAGATTATCATATAATAGATTTTAATGACAATAACAAAAATTAAGGTAGGAAGTTAATTTATCAAATTGAAACTGAAAGTGATTTGGCCTTAGTCTTAGCTTTTATCTGACGTTTGTTTGTGTGTGATGATTTAAAATGAAGGGCTATCTCTCATCACAATTATCATAAGTAAAAATGTCTTGGGTTGAATGCCTAGCTTTCTTTAAACTTTGTGCACGGTTGTTGTTTACTTTTCATGAACTTCATCATGTTTATAATTGATTTGTTTGTAATCAAATTGGACACAATTGCACAACACCTGTAATGCCTGTAAGAAAAAACTTCATTAAAATGTAATGCATTATGTACTTCTTCTTTCATGTTCATCATGATCTGAGCTTAAATTTCTGCCAGGCTAGTAAATTTTCTGTATAAAAGTGATAGGGTATTCTAAAGTTAAGCTGATGAATATGATGATAATAATAATTTAGTATATTGTGTTTCATATTCACAGATTTGATTAATGTATTGTCCTTTCTTCAAATTGTGAATGAATACAATAATTCAAAACCTCATTTTTATTGTGCTTGAGATTTCACAGAAATTGGAATTTCCCCCATTTTGTCTACTTTTTGTCTCTATTTATTTGTGAAATTGTATTAAAAAACTAGTAATTTGTAGTATATACATAAGCCCCCCCCCCCCCCCCCACACCTCCCTCTTTAAAAATAGTGTGCAGTGTATTTTGATTTTATATCGCTACAGACCTGTCTTCTAATTCACAAAATGTAATGTATATTTGTAAATTTAATACATTTTGTTGATGTTGAAGCTAGGAATAAGAAGAAGAAAGACGATGCTTTTCTTCATATTTACCATCCTGTTTGGTAGGGAGGTCTTTCAAGCCTAAAATAAAGAGCTTTTTTTTAATTTGAAATATGACAGAATGCTATCGTCCTAATTGCCAGCTAACTGACAAAAATTCATCTTATTAAGCTGTTTTAATTTCCAAATGACTTAATTATTCCTTTTATGAAGTAAAATTGTAGCATAGCTAGCTGGTAGATGAGGCGAACCTACTTGCAACCCCCAAGAGCAGTCTTATTCTGTAAAACATACATTGAATATGTATCTTTTGACAAACTTTTTTTCTTTTTTTTTCAAGATTTTTTTTTATTCAACTCAAAAATTACATAGTAGCACATGCATAAAAAATACATAAAATTAAAATGCATTAAAAACAGTTTTTAAACACTTTATAAAATACATGTTTATCAATTTCCTCATAGTTCTTGACACAAAACGTTCTACTTTTTCCTATGTAATTTTATCAAATTACTTTTAAAAGTAATTATTACTCTTTGACAAACTTGCAACTGTTCAATTTAGAACCAAGCTTGAATTCTTTCCTACTCTTTAGAAATTTTGAGCATATATGTGGTCAGAAAAAGTCACAAAATTCTGCCAAATAATACAGATTAAACATAATAAATGAGATCCCTCACAAACTGTTTTTGTGACATTGATTTGGGGTCTGTTTCTGAGTCTACTTTTTCTAAGATCTCTCCATTTCTGAAGCCCCCTTGTTTGTCCTTTATGATGAGGGCCCCCTGTTCATACAAGCCATAGGGACAACCCAGGTCATGTGAAGTGTGGCTGGTTACTCAACAGCAGATTGTAATCTGCTTTGTGATGCAATGTTATGCAATGAGGAAGGTGATGGACTCTGGGGCTTATTATTACAAGGTTGGTGGGTACGCTCAGTAGTCTAGCGCTCAGTCTCAATTAATATGCAACAGTTTCAAACAGTATAAGATTTTTGATATTATTTAGATTAGGGGAGTGTTGAAGCATACAGTTCTTTAGTTGACCTCTTAACAAGTGGTCAGCTGGGCATCTACTTTCCATCTCTGTCCAACCTTTACACTTCAAAGTCTCAAACTTCATATTTTCTTATGATTTCAGTAAATATGTAAAAGAGTGATCAAGGAATGAATAATGAGACTAATTGGCAGGTGGAGACTTGAGTACATCCAGTAGGAAATTAAACAGAGTTCTGTTTGTTTCATGATTCGATGCCATGGTCCACGGTTTGACCAGTCCATTAGATGACAAATCAACATTGAATTTGTTTCCAAGAATATTTAATGGTTGTGGTGATATAACTGGTCATTATGTGCATGTTCAACCACAATATGTGATTCAGTTTTTTATGAAAGAATGTAGGGTGCTAATGATAGGGGCTTTTTACTGATCAAAAAGCCTTCAGGAGCATGGAATGTTTTTGTTCTGTTGTGACACTCTATGACTTGTGTATATTGGTGGCATTGTTAGCCTATGGCAACAAAACGATAGTACATGTAGTAGTAGTAGTAGTAGTAGTATGACATTGATATTAGCTCCTGAATTGTGAATTGCTCCTGAATATTTTGATTGTTTTACATAGATTTGGAAAATATCACTTTGACTTTGGCCTGTGTGATTCATAGAAAGGCTTAGCTTGAGCCTTGAGGAGAAAGTGAAAACAAGGGAAATGGTACAAATGGTTGCCAGCTTGCTCTATTCGCTTTCACTATAGATTATAGATACTGTAAAGGAATTGTAACAAGTAGACAAGCTGTAGGGACCCTTCACATTACAGGCCTTTTTCCCACTCCAATTTCTCATCCACTGACCAACGTAAAACCATAGAACTTTCTCTCTTCTTTTTGAACCCCCTACCATTGACCTGACCTTGACCTCGGCCAAGACCAGGACCCAAACATAATCCTTTGACCCCATATGAGGGTAAGACAACAAAAGACCAGACTGGACTTGATAGACAATTAGTCCAAGATTAAGTGAAGATCTTTTTTGTATCCATCCCTTACCACAATCCCCTTTGTACACTCCAAGGTGGTGAGGTGACTGGTCCTGTGAAGAAGACTCTATTGGGGCTTTGTCCCAATATGATTATGAGCCATACCTCTCTAGTCTTCATCATCAAACCTCAGTTTAACATCTTTGGACTTCTCTCATTTATTCAACAAAGAAACTGTGATTCTCAGCTATAAATGAGATGTAAAATTTTTACCTTAATCTTTACTGATTTAATTTCCAGGAAAGGAAACATAAATAAAACAGAAATCAGTTGAATGCTGAATTCAGAAAAAGATGGGATATTAGAAGAAAACTGTACACTTGTATACATCCTTTTTGCCCAAATAATTTGTGTATGTGCTTATATCAAACAGTTGTTTATAACTTTATATGATTTAAAAACATAAGAAAATCCAATCATATCAATCAATTCATAAGAATAATCAATCAACTTCATTAATACCTCATTGTCATATATTGACAATCAATTTGAAAATTGAAATTGAAATACAAAGCATCACTTGCTTCAGTCATAAACACAGATAAGCATTCATTATGTCATTCTTTGCTCTTGGATTTTGGCAATTTGAACAGCCTGCAGTTTAACCTGTACAGTTATCATTTTGAAAAGTATTGCTATTTCAGCCTTTTAGGGGAGGTCCCCCCCCCCCCCACTTCCCCATGGTTACTGTATGTGAAGAGGTCTGTAAGAGCAGACTATCTTATTCTTGATTATGTAATCTTATTTGCATGCAAGACCTCCCTGTATCTCATATAATGGAGAAGTTCAGCTTGCTGCTTTTGTTCGTCAGACATGTATTATTGATCTGGTGCAGCCCATGACAGTATTCTGTGTCAGATATATATTATATATTTATAGGCTTGTACATGCCCAGTTTTTATGCTCAAGTTGCATTGTGAATTTTCAAATGATTTCTCTCTACTGTGCAATTGTAATCACAGAGCTGCTTGTGTTTTAATTTATAAATTAAGTTAGTCCATGACTCCATGTAGTGGAGGTCTTTTTAAGATTCAAGATTCGTTTATTTCAATTATGTCAAGATACGTAAATTAAATCATACTTGAACAATGTTTTCTGCTAAATATTTATTAAAGCTGGTTATAAAATTAAAAAGGACCAAAGAGTGTAAATCATGATGTATCATTCAATTTCATTTATGTATAGCTACAACTTGATTGTTATTTTTGTATTTTGCACATTCATTTAGGAAACTGAACACTTTGAGACTTAACAATTTTGTATGTCACTTGCAATATTCTAGTGGGTTGAATGATAACTATGTTCGATAGGCCTAGAAAATCAGAAGTTTTGTTGACAACAAAAACTTGATATAGTTTAGTATAATATAGAGATGGAAAAGCATTGTAAAGACAAAACTGTAAATTAAAAGTTTTTATAAATTTCTCCATAAAAATCCTTTCAAGTCAAAATATTTCTGCTGATAACATAACAAAATAAACGTTTAAGAAGACAAACATGTAGTCCTGCATGTAGTACTGAGCTATGGCATTGTTTTATGGCACTCTGTAATCATAGGGCCATGTTTATTCTGATCATACCTTGTATACATTTTCAGTGCAATAAATCAACTTTAGTTAGTAGTAGTAGTACATTCTTTGAAGTGATTATATAACATTGGAATGCTCTTTATAGTAAATGGGAAATTATACACCCTGTGGGGGTACTACTTGCATGTGACCTGAATGAACTGATTCAAGGACATTTACTTCCTCTATGTACACATTACAGCAATGTGACATTCAGCCTAGTCTTTCAGATCAGACCCTATACATGTAAGCCTATGAGTTGTTGGCCTGGAGTAGATCCAACATGCTTTATGGGTTTTTATGCGACTCTGTAAAATCTTCACCAAACTATAGTTCACTAAATGTGCATCGTTACCTCTTGTTATTAGGAAATATTAACTTCCTGGGTTTGGTAAAATTAGCTGCAAATTCTTTATGGTACTTTCCTTATAATATATTATCATGAAAGTGTAGGCAGTAGACTGCAGTTGAAATAACAACAAGAACAACAAAATCAAAATATTGTTGCTTGGAACTTTCCAAGTGAGAAAAAAAAAATTAACATTCGATTTTGGTGCAAAATGAACTATAAGCATGTAATTTACTAGTTGTAAGGGCATAAATATTTGTATTACTGAATGATTTGCAATTGTAAATACTGTATGATCTAAATAATTTAAGTCAAATGAAGAATATGCAAAAATTGCAAATTCCAGATGAGACTATTTAACAAGTGAAAGTACAAGTGTCAATCCTCAAAAGAGTTTTATTGTTCCACTATATCCCTACCATTCAGGAAGTGATTTAATTTGCAAAGGGAATGACTTCATGAAGAATAATTGTCCTTAACATTTGCATCTTCTCTAGCTTTGACCCAAACCAACAACATCCTGTATTATGTAACATGAATCATTGCATGTTTAAAGCTAGACATAAACCATGTACATGTATAATATATTGCTTGTAAAACATGTACAATTATTAACATACATGTATTATGCAAAGTAAACATTACCTTTCTGATCCCAGGTCTAAAGTTTTTACAAATGAAATTAGAAAATAAAGACATTTGTCATTGATTATTTTCATTTGCTATTTTCTCTTTTTTAAACACAGAAGAGAGTCTACATGTAGGTGATGGACGGGCAGATGGTGAAGAAAAAAGTAAGTAGTTGGACAATAAGTGTTTGTAATTTATGTAACCTTTTTATCATTTGCTAAATCGATTGTAATCTTAATTAACTCATCTCAAATGGGTAAGGTAAAAATAATATTTGCGTAGAATAGACTATTATTCAATTTTATCTAAAAATGACATAAGTTTGACCCTTTTCCTACAGACAAAACATCATTTATCAGTTATCACATGTTGAAGGTAATCCACTAAATCAAAATCAAATTGATCATCTTACGAACACTTCATTGTTGGTTTCCTATTCTAAATAGAATCTTATTAAATCAGTTTGAAACTTTGATGGGGAAAAATATGAAAATTTATTATTATTCTGTGAAGACAATCTTATTAAGGACTTGGTCATTTATTTGGATTGAATCAAACAGTGGAATGATGTTGAATTACTGAATGATTTTGAACATGGACCTTTGTGTTAGGTTCGCTGTTTTGATAGAGGAAGAAGCTGAAAGAAGAACCATGGTTCCCAAACTCATTACAGACAAACAAAGGAAGCCATACTTCACAGGAACATAAACCTCAAAATTGATGTAGTTGGTGGAAAATGTGAAGTGAATCACAATTTTCCCAGAAATGTTGTAATCTTGACCAGTCATCTTGGGTCATTGCTCCCTGTGTTCCGTTGACCATTGATAAACACTCATGGATTCTCGGAAATATGAAAAATCACTTTGTTTTGGTCACTTTCATTTTAATCTGACCAGGTCATTATCTTTGTTCCATTACTTAGTACCGGTATATTTTTAAAATCTTTTAACATGAGGGGCCTTGTTTGCAATCTCTCTCTCTCTCTCTTTCTCTCTCTTCATCTCCTTTGGGCAACTGACTTTTTTGTACAAAGTAATCCAAGGGGGTGGATTTCCTTGCTAAAAGACAGTTTTCTGCACTAGGAAACTAGTCTAACCAATGAGTCACCAATGAGTGACCAATGAGTAGGTGTTGTGCTGACCAGTGGATGTTATGTTTTCCTGGTTGTATGGAGTTTCATTTCTTGGCAGGTTTCCAGAAGAAACATTACATGACATATCATGTGTGGGTGTGGAGAATAGGTCCAGCTATCTGGAATGAAGGAGGCCTGTATGCACATTACATTTTAAAGGAACTTCAATCAAACATAATTTGATAACAAATTGTTTACATTACTTTCTAATATTTTCACAAAAAGTGGAATGAAATATAATGAAATACAAGGTAATGTTCAATTTGGTTTAACAATTTAGTTTGAATTTTTGTGATCCTTCATACCACACCACACACAAGGAAAGGCAAATTGTTATGTAAATTGTAATGTATAAGTTTAAAATGGATACTGCCAAAAAGGAAATTGTGAGAGAAATGGAATTTCAATATGACTGCGTATTGTCCAAGTTCTATCAATGAAATGTCATGAGATGAAAATATTTCCATGTATACTATAGGAAATGCATGTAGGCTATCATCCTATGGGCATATTTTGAAGGTTCTACATCTACAGGTACATGTATATTAAATGCAGGATATCTTTTTTCTCAGCCACCAGCATATGGATGCCATGCATATTTAAATATTGAATATTACCTGTAGGCCAAGACGTGGAAGAACAGTGTTAGAAAATAAATGCAATTAGGCTCTTAGTCTGTTGACTTTGGAATAATTTCACCCCTAGCTGTAGGCCAAATTTTAAAGAGGGATTGTTTGATGATTTAATACAGCATAATGGCAAGGTAGTCATGGAAGATATGAGGTAATATTGCATAATATCAACAAACAGCAGATGTGAAAATTACTGGCAGGCATTTTGACTTGCCCATGTGATTACAGTTTCGTTGTCTCCATCTTCAACACTACTTTCAGTTATTGCCATTTTGTCGCTAGTTCAGTAGCTTTCTGAGTTTCTCTTGCTTTACTTTTTAAAGCTATTTTTTAACCTACTTTACAGCACCTGTGTAATTCTCTGTTATTTTCCTTTCATCTCTTATATTTCATTTGCTGTTCCTCTCAATGATTTCCCTACTTGAACATTCTTTATTTCACAGCTTTCTCAAACCATGGACCTTTTATAACCCTTTAAGTTCACGAAGGCCGTGTTTTAGTGCCATGTATTTTTGTATAATGTACTACATAATTGCAACAAGTAGGAATGAAAAAAGTAGCTGCTGTAATGAAGGTTCCTCATGTACTCAATTATATTTGTGTTATGAGCTACTAAAAAAGTGAAGCACTATGCACAAGAAATTAAGGAAACATTTGGTGAATCCCTGCATTTTACCATGACATTTGTGAACAATTAAGGCTATACTACAAGTACCATATAATCTACCGTAGTTGAACTCTTAGATCGAGTACCTATGGAGAAGACCTATAAAAATTAAGCTTGAATATGCCTACATGTACATGTTGGACGAATCATTTCCGTTGGTAGTTATGTAACTTTCTCTCTCTCTCTCTCTCTCTCTCTATCTCTCTCTCTCTCTCTTTCTCTCTCTCTATCTCCCTGAGTCAATGTTAGTAAGGTAAAGGTCATCGAGTCTTAGTCTTCCACTCTCAATTGTGCAGACTCATACTGATAATTACAATTAAGCTTATTGTTATCAAGGTGTGCATTCGCAGCAACTATTTTATTAAAATCATTGCGCATATGGGTGTAAAATGATGTTGAGATTAATTCTGTGAATTATTTATAATTATAATGACAATAATGATAATAAATCCATATTGATAATGATAATAATAATAATTTTAAAAAGCCGATACTTGTATGGTGCATATTCTTCCCTATGTGCTTTGTAGAAAACTGCTGTGGGGCTGAGTTTTTGTCAACAATAAAAAGTTAAAAGGACGATTTTTAATTTTTTTCTTGTTTGTACAAGGGTATTGTGGATTTAAAGAATACCGTACTAGAATAACGTCAACATGCATTTCAAAGTGCATGTGGGATGAAAGGGTAAAATCTGATAAAAGTTTCACTATTTGAGAGAAGCATTTGACCAAATATTTGTTTCATCACTCGTAAACTTCGTGTTCCAAATATTTTGGATGATTAATTTAAATACTTGCCCATGAATGTTAAAAGTTACCTGTAGAGTAAGGATTAATCAATGCTCTCAGCAAGTTTTGCTGAAATATATTTGTGAGTAAGAACTTGTCCCTTGTAGTATTTGAGAGCAGGAATGATATTATAGGTTTGTAGTACATCATGGGTGGGTACCTAGTCATAAGATCCCACCCAGATGGAGATCCATAGGGTGGTATTCTCGAAAGCGGCCTAAGTTAAACCTGGCCTAAGTTAAACCGTGGTTTAGTTAGGCCAGGCTTAACTTAGGCCGCTGACCTAAGTCATTTTCATTTCTCGAAAGGTGGCCTAACTGATCCATGGTTTAAACCTGGCCTAACTTAGTCCATGGATTATTCACCATGGTTACGGTTTCTGCACATGCTCAGTACCGAAGCTGCGACGTCACAATGCACCAAGACAATGGATGCGCGCAGTGTGGAGAGGATGCATCACCTCGACAACTTGAGCAATATGACGTCACAATGCACTAAGACAATGGGCTAAGACAATGGATGCGCGCAGTGTGGAGAGGATGCATCACCTCGACAACTTGAGCAATACGACATCCAGGGACGGCGGAGCGACTTCCAAAGCGAGGGGCAGCACCAACAAAAAGGGCACTTGCTGGAATTGTATCATTGTTAAAAGGGAAATTATCAGAGGTGAAAAGGGTCACATATCGCACCTGAAAAGGGGCATTGAACATATTTTAAAGGGGGCACTTATAATAAAGGAAATGTGCATTTGTTGAAAGAAAAGGGGCACCGATAATTTTGTTAATAGGGGCACCTCTCAGATTCAAATAGAGCAATTATCAGAGGTTAAGGGGCACTTCTCGTACCTGAAAAGGAGCACTTACTAGAGATTTAAAAGGGCACTTATAGCAATGGAAAATTGACACTTATTGCAAAGGAAAATTGTCAAAGTAAAAGGGGCGCGTGTCAAAATTAAAGGGGCACTTATCAGAGGTGAAAAGGGGAAGAGACACTTTTCCTATGGAAAAAGGGGCACTTCTTACAAAGTATTAAAAGGGCACTTTCCTATATAAAAAGGGGCATTTGAAAAAGGGGGCACTATACCCCCCCCCCCCCAAAAAAAAAAAAAAAAAACTCTTTCTCCCTATCTCCATCTCTCTCTCTCTCTCACACACACACACACTATCTCACATCATTGTTTATTTCTCATTTTCATGACATCTCTCACCATTAAATTGTTCTTTCTCATTTGGTTCCCTTTCTCTTCTACTCTATCCCTCTCTCTCTCTCTCTCTCTCTCTCTCTCTCTCTCTCTCGCTAGCTCTCTGTTTTCTCACTGTTCTATTTCCAGACTTTTTCCATGTATAATTCAATGAACCCAACAGTATGCACACTTAAAATCAAAAGATATGAAAGGAATATTGTATATAACATATCAACAATTATGTTCAATTTATTTATTTTTCTTAAAACAGAAAAGATTGTAATTCACGATGAATACGATTATAAAATTGAAGGACAAAATCAAATATTAAGCTCCAATAGCCTCATAATCTGCTACTTGAAACTATTAGAATTAAATGTTATGCATTTGTTACATTAGATTCTCCCACTTATTTTTAAAACAAAGCATAGTCTACTTTTGAGCCGTGTTTCTTTTGCAGGGAATCTGTTATATCATGACTTGCACTATATTATAAACACATTATAAAACATGATTTCTTAAATGATTCAAAATCACAATTTTTCCAGTGAAACAATGAACATCTGATGTACATAAAAACATCCTTATGAGTGATGGTTGCTTTGTGGTTCACACACAAACAAGGACATATCAGGCTTTTTATCAATGGTTGCTTGTTTGTTACCATAGCGTCATGTTATGAGAATTATAATACAAAGGTTTTGATCCCCATGCAGTCACAGTTACAGCAGATGGAGTCTGGTTCATTGAAGAGGCTAAGTAGAACTTCATAGTCCTTGCAAGTATGTCTGTTGAATGAAAAGAGAAAAGAATGAAATGAAGCACATTGAAACCTATTTCTGTTAAACATTAAAAAGGTCTTGCATGTACATTGTGGTAAAAGTGGAGTGCATAATCAATTACATGAAAGTATTGATGGAAATATGTGAATGAACAAATGCCCTCCTTGAAGTACCTGGGCATACAAACAACAACTTATTCGTACAGCCTACCTGTCAGAAATTCAGCAGCTCAGTAGTTCTCCTTCCTCTCTCTGAATTTGTCTCAATTATCAGGGAATTTGCCTTCATTTATTTTACTGAAGAAGAACATCATCCTGAAACAAAAATAAAAAGGTTTAGACCTCATTAAAAAATCAAAGATCTACTACATTGATAATTGGTCTTAGTTATAGTGTCAATCATATTCTAACTTTAAAACAAAAATTAAGGCGCCTTTCATGTAGGCAGTGACTAGGCACCCCCTCCCCACTCAGTTACTAGTAATCATTGATTTACAGAATGACTACCGGTATCTCTTTTAAAGTCAAGAACAAACATACACATTCTTGCAGTACTATCTCATAAATGTGCTTGCACCCAGTTGTACTTGCCATGTCATGGCCTAAGAAAGCCCTAAGTAGTTAAAGTCTATAGCCAAGTTAGTCCCTTTCCTAAAATCAAGTCTAGAGGTCTACATCTTACTTAGATAACCAGCCGACAGTTGGCCTAACCTAGATGTAAACGCAGCCTGGGTTGTAGATTTTACAAGGCCCTAATCGTTAGAGCCCAACTTTTCCATTTTAGTTCAATCTAACATTAGACCAAAGATTGTCTTATTGTTTATGTTATCTCCCAAAATGAGCTTCGTGAAAGGGGAAAAAGTAAAATGAAAATGTACTGCACTGTACTGTACTGCAGTCTGTAGGTCGTTAAGTCTTATATGGTCTAGAATTGTTAGTGGTAGGTTTGAATTTTCTTCTGACCCAAATTTGAAAGTAGTTAATCAACTGTTGATTATTTGTGTCTTATTTTCAGAGATATATCCACCCAAAAGTCTAGGCCAAGCTGTCACTGTCAGGAGTGACTGGTAGCCATGGCAATCGAGCTGAAAATATTAGCTCGTGCCGATGTAAAATGAATAAAAGTTTGAGTGTAGTTTGCACCTACATTCATCAGACAAAACAATTTTAAATCACTTCATAATGTACCTGTAGACACATCTGCAGATTCATGAAATCAGCAGATCTTTTTAATAAAAATTGTATAAACATGATTTAGTTTACCAAATTTAGGAGTAATTACAGCTTTACTCACCAGCAGACTTTCCAAGAAAAATGGAGTATCTATTTTTCCTGTTCAGGAAATAACTGGTGTTGGGCCAACTGGCTTGAAGACGCCTATGTGGGTGCAATCAATAGCACCGACCATATTAACGCCAGGGAAATGGCAGTAATTATAAAATTCATGTTGGGTCTGCACTCTGCAGGACTGCCTCTCTTGTTGAAGGAATTGAGATGTATTGGTCCGATCTCCTGGCAATGGCTATTGAGATGGACTTCACAAGGCGGGACACCGTAGCTTGGGAGAGGCCTTCTTTTTTCATCCCCATGCATCAATTGAAAAGAACCTGAAATAGCAGAAAATCAAGATGAAAATTAATTATGTTGATATTTGATAAGAAATTACAATTTCTCTTTCTCTGTAGTTTACTAACTAGGCTTAATAGTATTATTAATATTAGACTAAACTACTGTAACATTATCAGCAAATGTATGTCAGAAAAGGAAGCTTCTGTCCATTTCCTTTCAATTTCTATTAGACCTGTCTAGACTAGATTTAGATCTAGGTCTAGTTGTTTAAAAAAATGTTTTTCTTAGGGGAGGGGGGGGGGGATGGTTGGTTATGAAAATCATCATCATCCTGTAGAAAATTATCGCACCAACAGCCACAACTAGCACTACAGCTCAGGCAGAGGTGATACCAGACCGAAATGTCTGTCTCTTTCGTTCGTTAGCCTCTGATTTGGGTAGGGTCGGCTGAAAAAGAGGAGCCGACCCTACCCAAATCAGAGGCTAACGAACGAAAGAGACAGCTAGATCTAAATTTAGGCCTAGTGCTAGTCCACTTTTAGGCAACAGCGTCTCGAAAATCCACTATAACAGTAGTTTATACGTCTAGCAATGATAGTTTTAAGTTGGTGTTAAGGTGGTATATGCGTACGAAAGTACAATAGTGCCAAGAAAACAATTACCCGGTAAGAAATTGCTCAATCTCAGGAAACGAAAATGTTAACCGACAATTATTTGCACGTATGGGACTGGTCTGCAACACTTTGAACATTTACCAAGTTTTCCCCAAATTTATTCAGTTAAAAGCATTTTAGATTATCACCAGTACAGCAACATGAAAGTAACAACAATACTTTATTAGCTGGTGTAACTTTCATGAGCGCTTATCCATACAAAAGAGTGTAAATTGTTATCAAATATAGAAATTCAAATGCAAAACTTACCGTTCACTCTCCGCGGACAGTCAATTTAACTAAAAAGTGACGTCACGCGAAGTTAGGCCGAACTATGACGTATTTAAACCTGCCCTCTGAGCCGCCTAAAGTTAGGCCGAACTATGACGTATTTAAGCCTGGCTTATCTTTAGGCCACCTTCGAGAATAGCAAAAAAGATAGTCCATGGTTTAAACCAGGTTTAGGCCACTGATTTAACTTAGGCCGCTTTCGAGAATACCACCCATAGTCTTCAAAATCAGACATTATACATTAAGTGATTGATTTCTGTGCAATTGTTATCTGAAGTCAGCGACTCAGCGTACATGTACATAAAAAAATTGGCCAAATTGGTAATGTCTCTGTGATGTAGTGGCGGACAACTTTCCCAAATGTTCAAACACACAAAATGACTACCGGTAATTTCTTCAAAAGTGTATGACTCAGGGGGTCTTTTCTCTTAAAGAGAAGGTTGAGTTCTGGGAAGAGGTGAACAATAATTTGTGAGCGTTATCGTTCTTATTATGCAAGTGTGGAAGGTTCCCTGAAAAGCATGGCTCTTCATATGCCTTCATATTCCAAATATGTCAATAACATCATAAAACTCGGGGGGGGGGGGGGGGGGGTAGGATTTTTACGCCACGTGTTCGTGTAGTCCCATATACATCTTTCTGTGTACAGTGTTTGTAACTTTACCAAGACTTGGCCAAATTTCTTATCATTTTGATGATTCCCGAATCTTGTAATGCACACAAATTCTTATAATGCTAGATGATCAACCTTTTCTTGTCGATTCCACACCGTTTCTTTCACAATGCAATCGCATGACCAGAACTCAACTTCATCTTTAAGAGGACATAAGATGATTTGCTATCCATAATATATTTTGAGTACCAGAGTGCCCCCAAGGGAGAAGACATTTAAGAGAGAAACAGAAATCTCAAACATTCATAACTTTCTTATTATTGGTCAGATTTATTTCAAACTTTCACCATTTTCCTTATCTTAACTTCTACTTTCATACTGTAAATGAATTTATTTCAAGGGTTGGATTGCCCTTTGATTAGTTTTATTTTACCATTGCAATATTTGTCAGTCGCTTACCACGTCATACTGAGTCTTCAGGATGTAACGAGAGAAGATGTGGAAGTGACCTACATGTAAACCATGGACAGAGTTCACCTGATTTATACTTTCCTTTGATTTGGACTAGGGTCAGTTGTTATGTAATCTTACATGATACCCTGGTACTTCTTGAAGTGAAGTCATGTAAGACTTTCCTGAGGGTAGTATTATAATCAGCTCAATATGGCCTTTCCGTACAGGCTTGTTGGCAGTGAACCAAAGTGTTTTTCTTTTCTATACCGCTTGTTTGGCCCGGATTCATAGATGAGCTAGTTTTTCTCAGAAATTGCAGTATTATTCTTTATTTTACCTGAGCCTAAATCACTAAAGAGGTTCATCTGTTTGAGTGTTTGGTGATGGAATTTAGCTCTTTCTTCAAAATCAGTGATTGTGAAGTAATAACTATAAGTTATATTCAACATTTATCTGAGCGTGTTTGATCTTCATTCACTTTCCTACACTACCTGCATGTAATCGAAATCCTAACCCTGAACAGAACCTACAAACTAGGCCTGAGTCGAAACGGTTCCCCGCCCGGTCCCCGACCGTCCTACTACAAACCCATTGCAAACCTAACCCTAACCCTATATTTTGACGAAATATAGCCTGAAGCACTTGTTTGATCACTGGTTTAGCTGCTTTAGGTTTATGTAGCCATGGTAATAATAATGGTGGCATCATTTTGTTTTATTTTTTATAGAATCACCATACATACCCAGCTACATGGATCTGAGTAATGGCCCTGAACCTTGTGTAGTATGTGGAGATGCCGCTACTGGCTATCACTACAGGTGTATGACATGCGAAGGATGTAAGGTGAGTTAACTGTTTTGGTGTTTGGAATTGATGAGCTCCCCATTACCCCCCCCCCCCCCCCCCCCCCTCCTCAGGAAAAAATATACAAAAAAAGAAAAAAAGAAGAAGTAGGAAAAAAAGGAGGAGGAGGGGAGGAGAGGGGGAGGGGAAGAGTAGGAGGAGGAGGGGGGGGGGGGGAGGAGGAGTAGATGCTGAGAAGTAAAAATACATAATCCTGTATTTAAATGTTCTAGAGTTCCTAAGGAAAAAAGAATTTGAACAGTAGAAGAAGGAGGAGAAGTTTGATGATAGTGAATTGCAATTGCTAATTTGAAAAGTATGTTGCAGATGGGTTGTATAGTGTGGTGCAGTGGGAATTTGTGGAGTCTGTAATCTGAGACTATATGTTGGGTAAGATTAGGCAGTGAAGATCTAATGAAGATCTTGACATAGACATATATTTGTAAGATTCTTGAAAACAAAGAATGTTGTTTAAATGTCATGGATATCCATGTAGGTCATTGTAGGGTTTTGGTATTGTCAGTAGACTGAACTTTGAAGAAAAATGCTCCAAGTCTATTGGAGGTTGATCATGTACACAAATTGGACATGATTAAAAGGGGAATCATTATAATTTAATGCAGTTTTTTACAAAAGGCAGTGAATACTCTTAAAACTGGCCAAAGATTGTACATTGCAACAATGCAAATGGGCTTATATACATGGAGGACAGTGTATTGTAAATGACCAGTTATAACTTAAAATCCGAAGTAGACCCGAAAACTCACCAGGTGAGAATATTTTTCATGAACCAAACTTTAGATGAGAACATACACACATATATATATATATATATATATATATATATATAACTTGCTTAAATATGCTATTTTACAAAGTAGGATATCAATTAATTGATTTAAACTGTTGAAAACTTGCATGGATGAAGAAATATCAAGTATGTAGCATTTAAGACTGATTAATTGTCTATTTACATCAATTTCAATTATTCTGAAACCCTTGTTCCTGTCCTGTCTACGCAGGGTTTCTTTCGAAGGACGATTCAGAAGAAGTTAAGCTATTACTGTAAATGGAATGAAGAATGCATCATAGACAAAACAACACGAAATCAATGCCAGCAATGCCGTTATAAGAAATGTCTTAACGTGGGCATGGCACCAGATTGTAAGTATCTATCATTTATTTTCTTATTTAATATGCTCAACTCGTTATTAAAAGTGCTGGGTTTTTCATGAACATTGTTCATCCCTTTTCTTTCTATCCTGTATACATTTCATGGAATTTTAGTTTTAGTTTTTACATGATAATTTTAACATATTTTCAATTTTTTTTTTAAAAATGTTTTTCCTATAAATTTCCCCCTTTCATTTTATTTCTAATGTACGAGCTAAGTCAACATGTTCCGAACCCGCAAGTATATTTCTGTGTAATCTGTTTTCTTTATTTTGTTTATTTTGTTAAAAACAACTCTTATAAGACTCCAATTGAATACATTTAATGATATATAAGCAGGAAATTCTTTACTTTGATTGAATTTGATGAATGCCTAATCCTCCAATTCAATTCCCTTGAGCACAAGGTTGAAAAAATAAAAAATAAATCAGTTTTGGAGAAAGTTTTTATTGGATTGAAAGAGGAATCCTGGAATGTTTCGTCTGTTAGTTGGCTCAATGCTGCATGATTTATTTTTAGAGGCTTCTGTTAGAAATTAAGGAAAAGTATTTGTGAAAGTAGAATGTCTAATCCCCCTATTCAATTAATTGGGAAGAATTTTCTTCCGTCTCATTTTTTGTCTACCGGTAGTCTTCGATTATTTGTATGTAACCTTGTTATCCTCCAGTCAGCATGCTCTGTCTGCAATCTTCTCATTATAGAGCTGTGAATGTTCCAATAATTCTGTCCTTAAGGCCAAACAGAGATCCTTTCTCTGGCTTCAATTGTCAAATTTTGAGCCAAATTCATCATTTCTTTAAGAAAGAAAAGCTTTGGTCTATCTGTCTGTCTGGGGTGGTGTAAGGTCTTTTCTTTCCATTGAGGAAGGCAGGCAAACCCAGAAGTGAGGTCAAGAAAATGGCAAATAGAGCCTAGGACAAAGGGAGGGGGAGAGGACGGTAATTTGGGGATATTCGGAAGTGTTTACGCTGATGTGTTGTTGGGTAATGCATTGAAAGGTAGGATTATGGGACCATCAGTCTTCTGTATTGAATGATGAGGATGATGAGGTCACATTACTTGTGCCTTTGTTACATGGGTGATAGGATGAAAAGCTCTCTCTGTCAGCAGGGACAGGTTGATGACAGTTCTCTTGACATGGATCTTCAACCAAACAAATGTGAGAGAGAGAGAGTGAAAGAAAGATTAGTTGCTGAGGACAAGATAGCGAGTGACCTCTCATCTTAAGGTCACGATACTTTAAGAAATGAGACACTTTGTATGAGCTTGTCAGTCAATGAGAAAAGAAGATCAAGCACCTTTTCTGTCATACATGTTGTTTACATGTGACAAATGATTCCTTTTTATAAATCTTTCCTTATGATAACCCATGATTTATCATACATGCCTATAGCTAGGCTGGCCATCTTTTCCTATGTATTAAATGTAAAATAAATAAATATCAAAATAGGTGAGGTATGAAAAAAACTATGAATTAGAGAAATACTGAATAATTCATACTTCTAGGATTCTTTAGAATACATATACAAGAATAAAGTGAACCTTAAATTCATTATTTTTAACCAAATGAAGTTGATATAAATGCAGTGAATTATTATTCCAGTGCACACCAACAAACATGATGTGGGGGCAGTCATTGTCTGAGCTTGTTGCTATATACGGCAAGCCTTTGAAAGCTTGTGGGGTCCTGCAGAGCAATATCAAAGTGTTGACAAATGAATGCAGGAAGACATCAATAGTCTTTTTTAAATTATATCTCTATCAGAATGGTTTTCTTTTCAAGAGGAAAATGTGTTTATCTCCAATTATGCTCAATTGCATTACAATAAGGGCATGCGAATAGAAGGGAAAGGGGTTACAATCCACACGCAACTTCTGTCTGTGCATCTATTTATTAAATACATGCATATAGAGTTTGATGTTGTATGTTAATATGTTTGTGCTCCACCAATAGCATCGGTTTTAAGTGGGCTGAGGTTATATCATGACATAAGGCTCATGGAAGGAGGTTAGATAGTAAAGAAGAAGACTTTGTAAATAATGATAGTGATAAGCCTATAATAAGATCGAAAGGCAGTCTTGGTAGAACGATTCTCTTCTTGGTCGATGGATTAGGAGAGCACTGCTGAGGGCAGTCCTACATTGTTTGTCAAATCAACAGATGAGTAGCTTCTTTTTTTATAAAGAATTATCCTTGTCGCCTTGCCTTGGAGAAATTGTATAATGTTAATAGGCCTGTTTTCATCAGCTCGAGATTGTCAAATATCCCGCTATTTGAACTATCCCGCCTGCAAATTATCCAGTTTATTTGCGTCTTCATCAGCCCGAAGTTGGAATTAGCGGGATATTTGGTCGAGATAATCATCCCAAGATATCTTGGGCTAGTTTGCAAAATATCCCGCTATTTGTCCGGTGCTTCCTTACCAGCCCGAAGACTTGCACTATGTGCGAACGCTGAGCAAAATTTCTTGAGCTAATTTCTTGAGCTCGAGTTTCAAGTTTGGAGGTCAAATCTCAAGCTGATGAAGACACAATTTGTAACTTCGGGATTATTAGCAGGCTATTTGGCAATCTCGAGCTGATGAAGACAGGCCTAATGATAAAGACAGGCCAAATGATAAATGAAAGTTTCTCAAGGTCTTGTGATATGCTCATTACCGGTATGTCACATGAGAAATGTAGAGGTAACCATGGAAGTAAAATATCAAGATTTTTATTGAAGTCTTCTTCTTTTGGCAAAGAAACAACACAGGCAATAAAAGACTCCATACAATTGTTGTTCACTTGCTAATTACAAGGTATTATTATCGTTGATGATAGAGAGTTTGTTCATTTTAAGGTCTGCATTTTCATGACAATAGATAACCTTTCTCTCAGAGCATCCCCTGCCCAGCAGCTCAGAAACATAGCAACGCTAAGCCAGGGCCAGCAAAACAAAAATAGCAAGCGAGGAAGAAAATATATTCTTGAAGTAACATGAATAAATTGTCACGTCTTCGGGCTGGCCGAGTGACCTTGCTCCATCTTTACCGCTGTGTGCATTGAGCCAAAGAAAAGGATGCGAATGTATTTTTTAATCAATAATGTTGAAAGGATGTGTAAGGTGATGTGGGGTTACGCAACCTGTTTGTAATCGGTTTTCCTTTGAAGTTTTGCCACCAAGGCATTTGCTTGGGTATCTTTTGTGTTGACTGAGGACATGAAGTATCCCAAACAAGGACACGTAAGGACAAGAGCTGCGGCTTAATGGAGAAAGAATTAGAAGAGAAAGATGGAAATAAAAAAATAGATCAGGGACATCTTGTTTTTCTATCTACTCTAAGGTTGAAATGCTCCTCTTTTTAACATACTTCAATTTATCGTAATGGCCTATACTGATATTTATGTTTAAACTTATTCCATATTTCTTTTTATCTCTGTTTCCTTCTTGCTGTTAAATTCTTTCTGTACAATTTGCATCGTCTCAATTTCTCTTCCTAAGTTTCTACCCCCTCCCCCCCCCCCTCCCTGTGTTATGTATTACATTTCTTATGGTTTGCCTATTCATTAACCATGCTGCTGCCCCCCCTTCATTCTCACACTTCTTTTTCTTCTTTTCTCTCACTCTCACTCTCACTCTCCTCACGCTCTCTTCTCTTTCTTACCTATATGTACATGCACCTAATAGCCTGCTTTACTCACTCCATCTTCAATTGTCTCTTCTTTCTTTTATCTTATCTTCTCTTTCTCTGTTCTATACTCTCACCTAGGTAGCTTACCCATTTCCTATCCTATTTTCTTCTCTTCTTTTTTTTCCTTCTTCACATTTCTGTATTATCCTACATTCTATTTTCTCAACCTTTTCTAGCTATCCAATCCTCTATCATGTTTTTCAAGCCCTCTCTCTCTCTCTCTCTCTCTCTCTTTTTTTTTTCTCTCTCTCTCTTTTTTTCTCTCTCTCTCTCTCTCTTTCTCTCTCTCTCTCTCTCTCTCTTTCCCCCCTCTCCATTCATGTTAAGATTTAATCCTCGTTGAATAGAATCAATGATAGTAAGGTCATAAGATGTCCTGAAGGGATTAAAAACTAAGGTCAACTCACTGAATGCTCGACAAACATAAACCTTTTAAGGAGGAGAATAGTCGGGCCTCCTCTTTCTCTTTACATCATCTCTTCTGTCTACATTTTCCTTAAGGGGAAATTGGAAATGATCTGCAAATCATAGTTCCATCCCAATAATTATTGTATGTGTTATGTCTGCTTCAACCTGGAATATTTTATATTTGTGCAATTACTCAGAAAAAACTCCACAAAGATGTAATTTAGAAAGATACTTTTCTTGATCTTTGTAACAGTAATTATGAATAAAATTGTCCATATTCATTGAAAAATTAATAAAGGGAGCAAAGTGAAACAGCAAAATTCTTGTTTTAAACACCATATTAATCATCATTTTGTTTAAAGGTATAGACCAGTTTTGGAAATGCCCCACCCCCCACCCCTCTCAAAAAAAAATGATATGGAAGCTCTTATAACCAATCATGTGAAAGAATATGTTTTGACTAATACGTGATGATAACAATTTTGCCGGGAAGTCGCCTACTAATTGCTATATTTGGTAAATTATTATATCTATCCGGACTAGATAGATTCGCATAGTCCCATATATATCCTTCTGTGTAAAGTGCTTGTAACTTTACCAAGACTGGGCCAAATTTCTTATCATTTTGATGATTCCAGAACCTTGCAGTACACACCAATACTTTTATGCTATATGATCAACCTTTTCTGATCGATTTCACAAGATATCATTTACGATGCAATCGCATGACCAGAACTGGTCTCTATACCTTAAAACCTGGTATTACTAAGACTTTCAAAAGTGTTTAACAGTATCTTTGAAATAGTGACAAATGTTTTGATCAGAGTTTGCATGACTTGAATGTTTTGGGAATGGATGTGATACTACTGAAATATTAACATTATTTCAATTAGTTAGTAGTAGTTCGAAAATTTTGAATTCTTAATTATGTTATTCTAAGTTATAATGTATAATTCAAAAAGAAGAAAAAAATACTTAGAGACCTGGGCCCGTATTCAATAAACTTCTAAGACATTTTTCTTAAGTCTAAGAAAATTTGTCTAGGTTAAGAAAGTTGCCTCAGCCGTATTCTAAACACGTAAAGCAGTTTGTCTTAGCTAAGACGAAAGATAAGACAAATTCTTAGACCCGATGACGTCATGTTGGAAAGTTAAAGTGGTCGACTCGAGCAAATTAATTACAACTCAATTTGCCTATGTAATTTGCGTGTTAAAATAAAAATCGCACCGCACGAAAATTATACACTAACGTGTATGGGAGATAGAGCGTAAGAGAGGAATGATGCTCACATATTTGTTTCGGGCTTGACCAACTGACACTAAAACAGTCTAGTCAAGACCCCCTGAGGCTAGATCTAACATCCACTGTAAGCTTCTTATACTTTTCTGTCAAACATCTTCGAAGAGCCCAACCTGGCTTTCTTATGTCGCAGCCGCAGGGTCTGTGAGTATGAAGGGAGCGCCATCGCTAGGCGGCCGAGCAGCGCTAGCATTGGATTTGGAGCTACCCTTTGTTTTACATCGACTAGGGCAGGCATAGCCTACTGTTTTGCTAGCCTAAAATTAATCAAATGGCTAAATGTAACCTTTATCAGACTCATAATATAACAAATTTTGTCTCACCTAATATTATGCCGATTGCACATTATTCCCTATTTCCATATTTTAGTGCCAAAGACTAATAAAGTAAGAGACGGTTTCTTTATATATACGACAGCCATGTCATAATTTAGTGTTATGTAGATATACGCTAGTACTCGTTTAGTTGTTGTACAAACAAACAGAAACAAGTACAATGCCTATATATGGCGCTCCTGCGCGCTGCGTCGTCGACGCTGTATATATATACGCGAAGCTTACGTTGATATAGGTCAACTGGTAACCTGCGCTCGCGGTGCATGCATTTTTTTTTATTCCATTTGATCGAAACCCAAAGCTTTTGCTTGCAGCAGCATTAGCTGCAGGTGCCAAAGCCCTATTTAAGCATCCTTGTAGTATGCTTAAATATAGGGTAGATTTCTTACTTATCTTAGACATCTCGATTGTATTAGAATACGACATGCTATTTAAGTCCTTTTTCTTAGATAAAATCTAAGAATTCTTCTTAATCTTAAGGCAAATTTCTTCGTCCCCAATGCTGTTATAGAATACGTTTTTTGGCTAAGATTTTTTCTTAGCCAAAATTTAAGAAAAAGTACTTAGATTTCATGCTTAAGAAGTTTATTGAATACGGGCCCTGATGTGTAATATGTTTTGGCTTTAATCTTAATCTTGTCTTATTCTCTATCTCTACAGTGGTACTCAACGAGAGTCAACGCAAGGCAAAGAGAGCGCTGATACAAGAGAATCGTGAGAAGCGAGGCAGAGAAGAGATGTTGAGACAGACCGGTCTAATTGCTAATAATCAGCTAACAGATCATGAAGAGGCGTTGATCAGAGCTATCTTGGTAGCTCATAAACAAACCAGTCATATGTACAGGAGAGAATCTAGCTCAGGAGAAGAGGTTTGTCTCTTTAATATATATAATCATTCTTTGTTATACTATATATAACTACCACAACACCCCTCCCCCCCCCCCCCCCTCCCCTCTCTGTTTTGCTTTTCCCCTTGGTCCTTTTTGTCAAAATATCTCAAGTTCTATTTCATGTTAACTGTAGTCTGTCCCTTTTGTCACAATTTCACCTATGTTTATAATATGTAGGCATAAGTAGTGACATACATGAAACGTGGGTCCAACCATTGGGGAGAAGGGGCACCGGAGTCATGAGTCTCTGATGAGGGAGCTTTTTTTAAAGTAAATGCTCTTGGGCGGAACCTAGAGGAGTTAATGTAAAGAAGGATTCCTTTGTCATTTTGATAACCCAAATGAAAAGTGCAATTGAATTCCATTACTTCGATACCTACTTTCACTCCACCACAGCTGTTGCCATGGTAATTGAATGCTTTCATCAGTTCACAGATTAATGTGTAGATTGATATTACCTTAGAGACTGTTTACATTGCTATACCTATCATCTAGGGCCACATGTTAGCCCACAGGCCACCCAAGGGATTGTTTGCATTGCTAAGCCTGTCACTTCAGGCCAAGGCAACATCACACATGGTCATGTGAAGTTGAAGATATTTATGTCATCTCAAGACTTCTTGGTCATCTTAAACAGCTCATAATAAACATCCCCTATCCAGTCTGGATACTGAGCTATGTGGGGGTTAATGTCAAAAACCAAAGTGACCATGGGTCATCAAAAATACTACAAGTGTAACTTTGTGAATTCTTTTGTTTGCTGATTTTCATAGTATTTATTAACAGCCCTACATTTTACCTCCCATATTGAAGGTTATTTTGTTGACCTTTCCAGAGGAAGTTCCTAGAATATTTGCTAAAAGCAGCATTTAGAATACCTGTACATGTTTTTCTTGTACTTGTTTGATACATGTATTAGTCTGCAGAATACTAGAACTTCAAAGGAGTAGAAGTCTCCTGACTTAATTTTCTTTAAATAAGTGAGATTTTAAAGGTACTATGTCCCATTTGCAGGCCAAAAAAATGAAAAAGTTAAATTCCAACTGCATTTGAAAGATAATACTTATTTAGAACTTCCCTAAAAAAGGTGGGGCTTGAAAATGTCTTCAATATAGAGCCCAAAAGTAATAGTCTCGATTTTCAGACAATTGTACCGAATGGTCATACGTTTTATGCTGCGCAAAGATTCAATCAGTTTAATCTTGGCCATCACAAGAAGTGGGTTATTGATGTAGACAAATGCTCATGTACCCTTTACAACTCTTTTCATGTACAGTATGTTATTACCAAAGAAGAAAAAAAAGCCAGTCAGTCACTCAATAGTGTCTGACAGTGAAGTCTAGCAAGTAAACGGGTTTCCTTGCATAATTTGAATATGAGGACACTGCTAACGTTTAAATTTCACAGATAGGACATACATGACATATTCATAATCCCTGCAAAGTTCTACAGAATTTGAGGTTGGCTGCAAAAGGGACATAGTACCTTTAAAGGTGAATTTTTACTTGAAAACATTCATGTACAAATGTAGCTGCAATGTAACCCTATTTTCATTCTTACTTTTTACTCTTGTCAAATCTTTTCATCTGGGATTTCAAGTATTCTTTAGGGATTACAATTCACAAGGTTTCCCTGATCATTAAGACCCTTTCTATTACAATTGGCGATCCTACATTTGCTTCAGATTTTATTTAAAATGAATTGACATAAACCTAAAAAGGCAGGAGGGAGAATCTGACCCTCCCCCAAGCTTGACAGGCATCGTGATAGATTTCAAGGATGGTACCCATCATCATCATCATCTTTATCTCCTATATATAGAGTGAACCTGATAGCAAGAAACAGAAGTTGGAAGATGAGAAACCCTTGTCCGAAATCATGACGCCCTCTATAGTCAAAGTGGTGGAGTTTGCCAAGAGAATACCAGGATTCATAGGTGTAAGTAGCATCTCAATGTGATGTCAAACACTGATGATATTTGTTCATGTAAAGTTTGCTTGTCTTCAAAATTAATTGGACTCCATGGAAGAACAGAGCCATTAGGTTAATGGCTCTGAAATGGACTATCCAACCATTTTATCCTTCTATTATGTTATATAAGTCCTTGATTTGATAAATTGTGTTATTGTTTTTGGAAATAAAACAAACAAAAGTTACAAAAGTACAAAAGCAATACAAAAAGTGTCAGGCAATGCATCACACATAGAAACTAGAAATTGTGAGCAAAATATTGATAATTTCATAGCTGTTTAATGAGGAAAATACATTTTACTGTTTTGAGTATGTTATTTATCCTTTTGAGAATTGTTTCTTACAGCTATTCCAGTAAAAATATATTTCAATGATTATATGTTTTTGCAAAGAGATATCAAATTGTAATTTTTCAGTAAATGTCACCAATCTTTATACACATAAAGACAGTATCATATAAATCATTGGATTTTTTCACACCATTTGTCCGGGTGTGTGGGTCACAAATATTCTTTAATAATAATAATAATAATAGATAATATTTATGAAGCGCATAAGAAACTGTAAATTTCTCTATGCGCTTTACAATCATAACAAATTTGAATATATAAACAACATTAATACAACAATAAATAACAAAATAGAAAATGACCATCAATCACAGGATTTAGAGAGTAATATATTCTTTTTCTAAAACGCTCTTTTCCAGCTCCACCATGATGATCAGATCTTACTACTGAAGACATGCTGCATGGAGATCATGTGCTTGAGGATAGCACAGAAGTTTGATCCAGACAGTCAGAAGCTGATCCTGTCCAACGGTCTCAGGGTCGGCAAGTCCGACATGGATCATGGTGTCCTTAGCGAGCTCATTGAGCCCATCTTTGATTTTGCAGTCAGTATGTCTAGATTACAACTCACAGAAACAGAGATGGCCCTACTAGCTGCTGTGTTACTGATTGCGGGAGGTGAGCAAGATAGAAACAAATGCTGTTTTAATATTTTGTATTCCACTTCTCAGTACTTTACACAATTACCATTGTATTCCTAGGTTACCAATTAACTGAAATTAATACAAAGCCCAAAATGTCCATTGATATTAGCTATGAGAAATGCATTGTATACAAAATTTAATCAATCCCAACTTGTGAACATTTTTAATAGAAAATTCCATCCAAATTGATATGAGTTTCAAGGTTATCAAGAATGCCAAAGATGTATAACCAGAAATATGGAATTCTTCTTAAAAGTCATTTTACCAAAACTCTTCAATGATTTTTCCCAAACATTTTGGAGTAGATGTATGCATGATTAAACTAAAATAAAAAGTCTTCACACAAATAAATGTGAAATATAGTTATTTTTCAAGCCTTAGTCAGAATCCATATTGAGAAGACAGTGACTTTAAAAGGCTAATTTTCCACTTTGCAGTCAAAATTAATGAATTTATTTCTTATGCTTGTTTTTTTTTACAGACCGACCAGGCTTGAAGGAGGCTAAGTTGGTGGAGACATTACAGGACAGCTTGCTGACTGCCTTTCAACATTTCATCAATGAATCCAGGCCTAAGACACCTGTCCACTGGGCTAAGATACTCATGAAGGTAAGTTTACAAGACTTACAAATATCTTTTTCGTAATATATATACTGTAAATGTATATGTAAATACAAGAAGACCTATGAAAATGTGTTTTCCTAGTAATTTTCCTGTAATTTGGAGGCCTACAGATATATTGACTTGTAAATCTGTCTTGTTGCATAGTACCAGTCATTTGATGCTACCAGATAAATTACATTAAATCACTGGAGAAATAAGTATGTTTCAAAAAAGTTGACAGGACAAGATATTTCACTGTTACAAAGTGGGATGTTGTTCTACGATTTAGATCCTGGGGGGGGGGGGGGGGGTTTCATAAAGCTGTTCGTAAAGTTACGCATGACTTTACGAATGACTTGTATATGAAAAGCCAAATGGGATGCTCAATCATTATTGATTTTTATTTATTAAGTTGAACTTTGCAGATGTAGATTAACATTCTTATTATAACAAACATTTTTAATGCAAAGTATATTTTTTGCCATAATTTAATTGAGGTTATTGGAAATATCAGAAAAAAATCTGGGCATCCTGTCTGGCACTTCATATACAAGTCGTTCGTAAAGTCATGCGTAACTTTACGAACTCTTTATGAAACACCCCCCAGGTATATTAGAAAATATCTTTCACCTGAGGAAAGTCTTGATTGAACTTATTTGTCATTTATTGATTGAAAAATGATTAATCTTGATATGGATAAAAATATTAATCAAACTTGATCTTTGTACTTTTCAGATCACTGACCTGAGGACAATCAGTGCCAGACATGCTGAGCGCATCATGTGTATCAAATTGGACCGACCAAACGAGATCCCTCAGATATTCCTGGAGATGTTTGATGATAATGCTTTGGTCTGATCGAGTCACCCTATTTCTCCTACCTCACATCCAACCCTTGAAATAGATAACCAAATCCATCACAAGCAGAAACTAGTCTGTCCTCTTCATTTCGCATAGAATCTACTACATGATATCCCTGTCACACCTTCAGACCTATCGTTAACTAACTAAGCTAATCAGGGTGATTGGAGTTTTAGTTTGGTCTGCTGTCGGTCTGGTAGCAGTCCATATAGATCATTGATAGCATTTGAAAGTGGTGATTATTTTAGCTAAGAAAGCATAAATGCTTGTTAGTAAGCAACCAGAAGACCGACGGCTTTAGGTCCTCTCCAAGGGACCTGGTAATGAGGATTAATGCCTTACCAAAGGGCACTATCGCATTGCCTTGGTTTCAAACCCGGATCACCAGATTACAAGACCACTGCTCTACCGACTGAGCTATCGCGCCTCAATGGTGTGACTGGAATAAGAAGGATGAAACAGGATCCAAATCAACTCAATATTGCAGGGAAGTGTGAACCATTCACAGCCCGTTGTTGAAGAAGCAGAGGGTATTCCTAGGTTATACTGCTCTATCCAGGATCAAGTAGGGTAGGGAGTGGTCTTTGAGAGTAGATGATGTGTCTGTTCTACCATTGCTGCCTATCCTTGCTGCCCTCTCCTCTTATCTCAACGGTCGTCATACTACTCCATCCACACTTGATTGAAGTTTTCTATATTTTTTTCTGGTTAATTATTCATGTTTTAGGTTTTATGAAAGGAGATGTTGGCTAGACTCATGCTTGTAGATACCTAAACAAGTTCGTCTCAGGAATATTATGTTAATTATTATAATGTATTTGGAGGAGAAAACTCCATATCGTCAAGATGTGAAGTAGTTCCAATACTCCATGTGGTGTATACACAAACTTGTTTGATGGATGATTCGTGTGAGAAGTGGCATCTCAAGAAATATCCTCATCATGTGTTTTTTTTTCTACTCTAAAGATTGTTACATGTATATCGGTAATCCTTTCCATGCCAAATAATCCCCCTGTTCACTTTCACGCAGCAGTAATTGGCTGAAATCACTCTCATCTTAGTTTTACAGATAATTTAGAATGATTTGATCATACATGTGAGAAAATGCATGAAAGTTCTTGTTAGTTTTAAATAAAATTGTAAAATATATATAATGCACAAGGTTGCATTATGTTTCTTCATCATAATGGAGGGACTTGTATTTTTTCTTGCTAAATTTCTTTGTTCTTGTTTAATGTTGGTGTGTAGAGGACAAAAGAATCTTTTCAGGAGTAATACCATGTAAGAAGGAATAAGTAAAGAAGTACAAACAGACGACAAATGTAAGCGCTGCTCAAAGCAAGCAGGGTGTTAATTCCTATCATTAAACACAGGTTTTACTCACTTGTCGTTGCAACAGACAATTTACTGAAGCTGAATTAGACCCTCCTACACTGGCAAGGTTAGGATTAACCGATGAAGAATCTCAGTAAAGTTATATTATCAGGTGATCAGATGACATTATTTGTTTCCATGGTAACTGATACCTCTCAGGGAGTGGTCAGTTTGATATGATTTTTGATCATACCATCTGCAGAGAACCAGAAGGATGTTAACTCTATGTAAGTCATACCAGCTTATGTCCTTCTGGCTCTCTGTAGAGAACAGGTGCATGCAAAGAAGCATTTACTATGAAATATGAGAAGTATATATTTATAAACATACTGGTGGTTGTCACAAATTGTATATCTTCTGGAGACAATATTTTGGTGATTTGTATATAAACAAAAAGTAACAAAATATTGGATGGTTTAAGCAAGGGGAACATTTATTGTAAATTTTGAACTACTCTTGTAGTAATCTTGCCAAATAATCCCAACTGTTAATGTTTCAAGTTCAAAGGGCAAAAAAAAGGGTAAACATTAGATTAATTAATAGAAGTGTTTATACATGTAGGTTTTGCTTTATGGAGTCATTTTTTGTGGAATTGTTAGGACATGATAATAATAATAGTGGGTTCTTGACACTCCTGGCGCTCCTGATTATTACCCTGGCTTTAGCACGGCTGCCATTACGGCGTTCTAGCATTTCAAGGAATTAATTCCTGCCAGGTACCCATTTACATCACCTGGGTTGAGTGTGGCAAATGTAGATCAATGTCTTGCCAAAAGACATTAGTGTCGCGGCCATCGTTTCAAAGAGATCATTACTCCAATCAATTTATCAGTATTCCAGCTATTACCAAATAGATGTTAATGACTCTTGCTATGTTTTTGGTTTGTTTCAATCATCCTAGAGAGTGCAAAATAGAAGAGGAAATTTCTACATTCAAATAATAGAATTTAACATCATAGTTTTCCTTTGGTTTAAAATAAACGAGCGAATACCTCAGGGGAATAACAAAAAGTCACAGTTTGGCTCTGTGTATAATGTTTATGTATATCTAAGCGGCATCAGAAACACGGTATTTCACATGGAATAGCTTTCACCATATCTATGGCCGCCATGATAGGCAATCTACCCTTTTTTGTGTGACCCCATTTTGACCAATCGTGTTGCAAGATTCTAGGTATGATGGATATAGAATAGACCCTTAATGTTGATATGTTACGCCTAAACACCTCGGTGATAGTGGAGAACAGGGGTAACATAATGAAGTTATTTTCTTGCCATTTGTAGGCAAACAATTTAATTTATCAGTGGCATGAAACATGTTTTTGATCGAGAAAGTGTCAAACATTTATGTCAATATTTAGAGTATCATTATCATATTATATATTATTACATGTATCTTCGTGAGTGTTCTCACTCGTACAAATGAAGAATAAACTTCCTGTGTGTTGTGTGTGAATAGTTTGTTTAAATATATATATATATATATTATCTAATCTTTATGCTTTTACAATTGAGATATGAAAATCAATCATAAAAAAACAATTATCAGGGATTAATATCTTCTAATTTTTGCCTTAAAATTGTTTGGCAACATACATGTTGCTTTTAAATTCTATAAGTAGTTAGTATTATATGAAGATATGCCTCTACTTACTCAAAAACAGATTCCTATGGACAAAAAAGCAATTGTATTAAAACAAAATTACAGGGTATGTCATTTTTCTTATATTGTGTGCTAGGTTTAAAAGAGGTTGGTGTATATGTAGAATCCTTGATTTTCCCTCTTCTGTGCAAAGTCTAACAAGAGAGCTATAAGCATGGATTCAAAACGGCAGTATACAATGATATAGGTCTTCTTTTAAAAGATATGGCCCTCTGGAAAAGATATTGAAAGTTTTCTTGATAAATATAAAATGGATTACCGGTAAGGCAGTAAGGTTTCATAGATGGCTTTTTAGCCTATTCATCATTTGAGACATTTTAATTTGGGCTTCAATGGAATTACTTACAATTGAATTTGTATAATTGCGATTTTCTATATTCAAAGTTGGTAACCATTGCAATCTAAAGATAATTTTTTAAGAGTTTTTGAACGTACCGGTAAAGATGTGAAGTCAGAACTCAGAACACATCTAGTAAGCTTTGTTCGAAGTTGTACAGTATTATTACATGAATTGCTGGACTTCATAACAAATTATACGACAATGTATGATTTAAGATCAGTGGATTAGTGTGCTTTCAAGCTCATTTGAGCATGTATCAAATTGGACACTGATTAAATTAGTTATCTGAATGTATGTCTGTGGTATCATCACTGTTGTAAATCTTATCTGAAAGTTTTTTTCTTGAAATCCACCATAATCTACCTCATAGTTTAGTAATCTACTTTGAATTCTTTGTTTGCTATACCTCATTTATTATACCTCATTCTATGTGAAGCTAGGATAGAAATAGTTATTATTCTTCTCTTTCGTGGAAATGTATCATCAGGGATCAATGCTGAATGTGGGCAAGTCCAGTGGTCATGTGTAGTCCCATACATTGCTAAAAACTGTGGTATAATGGACATGAACTGACACCATTACTATGATGTTGCTTGTTACTAGGCTGATCAAAGCTCTAGCATGGCTCACAAATTAATACCATCATCAAATATTTGAACTCTGATTATAGGTCAAAATAGCTTGGACTTGCCCCTTTAGTTTTATGTTAATACTGGGTGTATTTAGAAGAGTATTATACAGGTTTGTGTATGACGAGGGAGTGGTGATTTCGCAACTTTCTATTATTTTCTAAACTTTATTGTAATTATATGTCATGATGTTGTTCGTATGTCGGGTCAACCCATCTTCTTGGTCTCCCTTGAAGTGGATAATTGTATATATTATGAGGGACTGAAAAGTGAATGTGGTGGTTTTTGTCAATTTTGAGGCATAGCACCGTGACCATCTCTTAACGTTACTAGTGTAAAACATAACTGAAAATTGTGTCATGGAGAATTTAGTCAATAATTTTGTTCTGAAACATTGAGATCATGTGTTTGCACAGTTCTAAAATAAAGCCATATATGCTTACTGATTTGTGCTCATGTAAGTGTGAGGGGAAATCATATTGTAAAAATCATTGAAATTAACCAGTTTGATACACAATTCAAAAGTGACAGTAATTTTAATAGTAACAGTTGCATCAGATTATCATGAGGATAATGATGTCAAATACAGGGTACAGATTCCAGTGTTTATGCACGTGTGTGATTATCATCATCATGTATTCAGTATTCTGTTTTGTATAAAATGGCCAAATCATTTTACCCACCAAAGTATGTAGGCTCGTGACATCAATAACGCAATTTCCTTAATTTCATCACGTTACTTGTCTTATCAGTAGGGTAAATGAAGACCACAGCTTAAATTTAGAATGAACTTTTTAGATTCATTTCATTATGCTTGGTTTATAAGAGACATTTATCTATCACAATATTTATAGGCCTCATACTTGGATTAAAGATGTAAGAAGAATGCTTGCTTTTGATAGGCTATGTTTTAATTACCATGTTATTTATACCATTTATGGAGAGATGCGGTTCAGAGTTTATTTAACTTTATGACAAGTGTGATCCCAAAGAATCTTGAGCAGCTGAAAACAATTCATAAACAAAATTTTGGATTCTAAAAGTGTGTGCTAAACATATTTGTATCTTGCTGTGTGAATAGTTAGAGCATGACAGTTAGTACAGTATATTGAAATTCTTGTTATACCTTGCTTTATGTTCTCCTCACCCCTGCCCAACAATCCACACCCCTTCCCCCTCCCCCCCCCCCCCCCCCTCTCTCTCTCTCTCTCTATCTCTCTCTCTTTCTCTTTCAAGGGGGAAAAAGTAATTAAAATAAATATATTTAACAAATTTGAATTCAGTCACTAGAATCGCTATCAGTATTTGATGCCACAGTTATACTGTAGTACAATGTACAAAAAGTAGTGCTTCATCATAGTTAAAGAAATTGATAAATTGATTGCTCTTTCATTTCTTCACAGAGATTTTTAATGTGACAAAATACAATTTTTCAGAATTTCAAAATATAAGCACATTTTAATCATATACATGTATTACAAATGTGTACATTAATTAAATCTTACAAGGTATTTGTATCTTCAAATCATTATATTTGTATGTTGGAATATTGAGTATTTACTTCTTGTATTAAAACACACAGGCAGCTGCAAAGATAAAGATGTTAGTATTGGAGTATGTTATGATCCTGACAGAACATGACAATGTTTATGTTCACACACCAAAGAAAGTGTAATCTAGTATGTGGGCTATGTTAGGGGGAGCATTCATTTATTTCGAATGAAATTTAGGCTAAACTTGGCAGACAAATATGATGGAGCTTTAAAGGTATTGATTATGATTAGTTTTGTCTACCCTTTCAACTGGGCTCCATCTTACTTTGTTTGTCAATTTATACTTTATTTATACTTTTTTTTATTTATCCATACTGTTATCAATTCAATTAAAAGCTAGTGAATGATGACATCAGTTTCATCATGGAATGTTTGAGAAAGTAACTACATGTATGTTGCCTACACTTGGACATACTTGGTCTGTAGGCTATTTAAGGCCAGAAAATTGCCTCTTTCATCTTTTTCAATTTTCCTTTATTTTAGAAGTAACAGCTTTCTAGTAAATGTGGAGGTTTCAGGTATTTTTTATTTTTGGGGGACATCTTTTTTCATTTGTTTGTAATAATGTCCAGGAATATTGTTTTTGTCTCTCAGTTTGTTGGTTTGTTATATGTTGTTGTTTGAAAACAAAAAAAGATATACCTCATTTTTGTACATAATATAGAAAATTATTGGTCAGTAATATTACTGTGTGTGAAAGGGAAATTAGGAGACCAAAGTCTTTGAAAGAACTGTTCTGTTGGGTATATAACTGTGTATATAGCCGTATATTGTTGTGTTCCTACACATTTTGCATGTTATGTATCAGATGTGTGATTGTCTTGTGGTCAGCTATTTCGCTGGCCTCTATGAAGTGTTATAGATGTCAACAGGGGTTGGGGCAGCGAACTAAGACGATACGGGTAAAATGTTATAAGCTGCTGCCTGTCTGATTGTTTATATGACTATTGTTTATGTCTTGTAAATTGCTTGTCGGAACTATATAATAAACTCTACTTGGTGAAGAAGTAAATGAATCTAATTGCCTAAGTGTGTGTTGTTGAAATCACATGTGCCTTGCTTGAGCCTTGTTGTTGCAATGTTATGAGAGAAGAGTGTTGGTTAAAGATCAAGGGAACAAAAAATATATTTTCTTCATTTTCCCATTTTGGATATACTGTACATGTGAGTGATTACAGTGAAACCTACTTTAAAAACCACCTGTCTATAAAGACTTTATTTCTCATTTCCCTCAACAAAAAATTCTCATTGAATCCCAAATTAAGGTTACCTGTAAATAAAAACAACCTGCCAAAAAAGACCACTTTTCTTGTCTCCCTTGAGTGGTCTTTATAATCAGGTTTCACTGTATTTCCCTTATTTGTAGTGGGTTTTTCTATAATGATACATGTAAATATTGTGTTTTGAACGATTCACTTGAGGAATTATGGAAGAACAAATGTTACTTATAATAATACACATGCTTTTGTTCATGATGCTATATCTCAAAAATTGGGAATTCCCAAAGGAGTGTTGTGTATCTAGAGAAAGAAACAATTTGTAGAGATAAGTCAATGGATATAGCTTTCAAAGTTGATAGAGAGGAGGGGATGAGAGAATAAAAGAGCGAGAGGTGGGACCAATGGAGGAGAAAGAGATGAAAAGAAAAGAGACAAACAAATTTGGTTACCACATTAAGAAGGTACTTGCAAACTCTGTATAATTGCAATTGTCCCCTTGATTGTTTGGCATATGTATGTAGCACAGATGTCTGATGCCATTGTATATGAAACTATGACTTGACCACGATTCCTTCAACAAGCAGAACCTTCACCAGAGACTTCTATGATCTGCTTATTTCATAAATGCATGAGGTCATACTCATGATCTCTCTCTCCCTAGAGCTCTCTCTCTCTCTCTCCCTCTCTCACACTCACCCTCCCTTACCCCCCCCCCTTCTCTCTCTCACCCCTTTCGCTTTCAACTTAGAAAGCTATCAGCATCGACCTGGCTCTACTCTACTCTACCCTCATTTAGCTTTAAAGGTACTATGTCCCATTTGCAGGCCAAAAAAATGAAAAAGTTAAATTCCAACTGCATTTGAAAGATTATACTAATTTAGAACTTCCCTAAAAAAGTTGGGGCTTGAAAATGTCTTTAAGTGGGAAAATAATGACTATTAGTTGTCAAATCGACTTTAGGGCTATAGAGCCCAAAAGTAATAGTCTTGATTTTCAGACAACTGTACCGAATGGTCATACGTTTTATGCTGTGCAAAGATTCAACCAGTTTAATCTTGGCCATCACAAGAAGTGGGTTATTGATGTAGATGAATGCTCATGTACCCTTTACAACTCTTTTCATGTATGTAATTACCAAAGAAGAAAAAAAAGCCAGTCAGTCACTCAATAGTGTCCGACAGTGAAGTCTAGCAAGTAAACAGGTTTCCTTGCATAATTTGAATATGATGCTAGGAGTCCACTGGGCCAGCGCCAGTTGGTGCCAGTTCGCGCCAAAGATTATGTGATTGGCGCGTAGTGGCTCGCTGTGGCGCCGAATTAATGTCCGCTCGGCATGTGTCGCCAAGTGGAATAAACTGGGTGCCATATGGCGTGCGCCAAATGCCACCCGGCTTGCTCCAAAATGTTGCGCCAGTTTGCGCCAGTTCGCGCCATTACACGGCCATTTGATTCCCAAATTCACCCTGTTGGCGCCATTCGCGCCAATAGACGGCTACTTTGCGCCACTTGGTGATTAGTTTGTGCCAAAGGTGGCCAAATTGGTTTGAACTTGCCGCCGCTTGGCGCTACTTGCCGACTATATAAATACCGGCCATCAGCTACCTGGTTCAGACCCTCCTCAGCTGCTGTATGAACAACATCTCTACTAAATATTTACAATTTTGATACAATTTTGACTTGGCGCCAAGTGGCTCCATGTGGCGCGAAATCTCATTGGCGCAACTTGGCGCGCGCCATTACATTCCAGTGGATTCCAATAGGCGGATTGTTTGCGCCAAAGGGCGATATGTTCGCGCCATTTGGTGCCACTTGGCGGACACTTGGCGCTGATTGCTCGATGCAAGTGGCGCGACGAACATTTCAAACATTTTGAAATTTTCTTGCCGCCACATTCAAATTGGGTGCCGTTACAGGGCCACCACGAGCCAGTTGGGAGGCAGTTTGAGCCACTACACGACACTAGGCACCTTATTGGCGACACTAGGCGCCACAGTAAATTGCATTGGCGCAAACTGGCACCAACTGGCGCTGGCCCAGTGGACTCCTAGCATGAGGACACTGCTAACGTTTAAATTTCACAGATAGGACATACATGACATATTCATAATTCCTGCAAAGTTCTACAGAATTTGAGTTTGGCTGCAAAAGGGACATAGTACCTTTAATGGTACTTTTGAAAATACAACTTTTGAAAATAATCAGCCCTAGAATTATTATGAGAATGGTATGAATATCTTTTGAAATTACGTCTGTACAACTTAGTGATTGCTAGTTCTTATTTCAGAATTATTCATGCAGGGAATTTTTTTGACTTTCTATCATTCTTAATCCAACATGAACATTGATTTTTCCTTACTAACGGTTGATCTTTTATCTCTCATGGTGTTGCTTTTCTTACATTCTAAACTAACCTCTTCCTGAACTACAGTTATATCAAAATAACAGTACTCATGAAATAAGTCACTTATTCACACAATTAAACACCAAGTAAAAACCAACAATTCTTGTCATGTAACAAATACATGTAGATATAATTTAATGACATGTGGTAAGTTATAATGGAATGAGAATCTTATAATTCATGAGCATGCCCGATAAAAAAAACGTTCATAAAAAAAATACTTACATACAAGTCATACATGCTATATAGCATGTCTTCTCTTTTCTCATCATCATACAAAGCACAACTTGAAATATGGTATTATCTGCTCAGGTATAGAAGGGCAGAAACATGTGGCAGTAAATGAGTCACTGGATTTTATATTTGAAGGTTTACTGTTTTAAAATCAGTTTCGTGAACTTACACATGACAAACTTCCTTGCTGTAATGTAGTGTCGCATTGTCTTACAATGTACAATTCTCACACACTAAACAAATTATGCAACGCTAGTAATGTAATTAATGTAATATGAATAATACATACAAACAACAGAAGAAATACATACTGTGCCAAATTTTGGATGCATTTCTGCTAGACAAGGACCTGTCTTTTAAGGTCACTCAAGAGAAACTCAAAAAGTGGCCACTGCAGACAGGTGGTCTCTATAGGGGGTTGTTCAAAATACTTGTCGCTCTCAAAGCACTACCGGGTATTCCTTAATGATAATTATTGCTTGTAATTTGTTTGCACAAGAAAGGGACCAGGTAGATAAAGAAATAGTATGAAGTGAAGTGATTCCATATATATATATATAAATATATTAAAACAACTTTAGTACTTATAAAACTATCAAACTTGCCATTATACATGGGATACTAAATATATATTATGCATACATAGGAAATACATGTATAACCCTTGCAACATACATGTGTAGAACTGAATGTATTACAGATAAATGTACATGTATTACATTTTCTTATATGAAATCTAATGCAATTAGTGCTTAAACAAGGGAAACGCTCTCGGCGGTCTCGCCTGCATAACGCAATTCAATATGATAAACCAGAACGTCAATGACGTACATTGTAGTGCTCATCCGCATCTCGCAACAACAAATATCGTGGTACACTTTTGAACTGGTCAAAAAATAAAAATGTGATGCCCTGGAAGGGACATAATTTCATTTCATTTGCATAAAGTACCATAAATAATCAATGGAGCAAAATCTCAAAATTCTGTGTAGAAGTTTAGTGTTCCAAATTTAGCTCTACCAGATAAGGCAAACCAAATCAAAATCGGTCAAGAAATGAGGGAGAAGAAGCAATTTTTGTTATATTTGGAATAAATTTGCATAAATTACCATAATTAATTAATGGAGAACAATTTCAAAATTCTGTGTAGACCTTTAGTGTACCAAAGTTAGCTCTACGATATAAAGCAAACCAAATCAAAATCGGTCGAAATATGAAGGAGAAGAAGCATTTTTTGTGATTTTTAAATTATTTTTGGAATAAATTTGCATTATTATCATAATTAATCAATGGGAGTAAAATCTCAAAATTCTGTGTAGAAGTTTAGTGTTCCAAATTTAGCTCTACCAGATAAGGCAAACCAAATCAAAATCGGTCAAGAAATGAGGGAGAAGAAGCAATTTTTGTTATTTTTGGAAAAAATTTGCATAAATTACCATTATTAATTAATGGAGAACAATTTCAAAATTCGGTGTAGAAGTTTAGTGTACCAAAGTTAGCTCTACCAGATAAAGCAAACCAAATCAAAATCGGTCGAGAAATGAAGGAGAAGAAGCATTTTTTGTGATTTCAAATAAATTTGCATAAATTAGCATAGATAATGAATTTCACGATTCTGTGTACAAGTTTTAAATCCCCCTCCTAGCCCTATCATATGAAACAATCAGAATCAAAATCGGTTGAAAAATAAGGAAGCATTTTGAAAATCTTGATGATGATGCCACAACATAGTCCAAGTCTGTTGACCTGAAATGACCTTTGACCTTGACTTTGTGATCTGAAATTCTACTCACATGATTGGGGATACTTGATTACCCTATAGTCTAAGTTTCATTGACTCAGAACTTATACTTTAAAAATTATATCAAAAATTCAAAAACTTAACCTTAGGTTAAGTTTTCGATGATGATGCTACAACATAGTCCAAGTCTGTTGACCTGAAATGACCTTTGACCTTGACTTTGTGATCTGAAATTCTACTCACATGATTGGGGATACTTGATTACCCTATAATCCAAGTTTCATTGACTAAGAACCTATACTTTAAAAATTATATCAAAAATTCAAAAACTTAACCTTAGGTTAAGTTTTTGATGTTGACGCCGTCGCCGCCGTCGCCGCCGTCACCGGAAAAGCGGCGCCTATGTCTCGCTTTTTGCTACGCAGGCGAGACAAAAATGGCTGCCTCATTGGCAAATTTACATCTCACTTGAAGAAAAAAAAATACAGTATTCTTTTGGAATTATCTCATCTATATCATTTGGTCATAAATATACCATGTTTTCCGTTTAAGAGGGTAACTGTATAAGGACTCAAATTCATTCACCTTTATATAAAAAGGATAACATTTCGGTATTCCTCTCTCAGTTTTATGTGTTGCAGGTGGTGTGCAAGTTAGATGTCTCGTAAACCACGCCAATGACACAATTGTATGTATTGTGCCGTGGACCTGAGTTGAAATTTAAATACTTTTTGTTATGATTATTACATTGATTACAGATATATAGGATATAAAAATGTAGTGAACATACAAAATAGTACAGATTTATCAACTAGATATCCGCACTATAGAACAAACTTATTGCATAGATGTAGAATGTGGAATGAATCAATATCACTTTGAGAACAATTTGCAATCAAATATACTTAAAATTTGAGCTACATGAACCCTACAATCATATATATCAAAAGAGCAAATATTTGCATTCTTCTCACAGTTTCATACAATTATTACTTTAACAATTGATTAAATACAAGTACTCAATATATGCAAATGAAACTATAATTTTTATTCAATAAATGCATATAAAGTATTACCTATACGTATGATATAATTCTCTGATTTATATACAATTCAGACCCGGAGTACACTGACCCGTACATACTTATGCTTATTGCACGACTTCAGCTAGTTTAATATAACATTAGATGAAGATGCAAGCAGCTCATTCTGTAAAATGCTTTTAGGGTAACTGATCTTTAGTGTTGGGTTTAGGATAGCTGGCAAGAAATCCCTTTATTAAAAGGCAGAAAGCAATAACCACTGCTCTAACCATTTTTGAATAATACAGTGATATCTATCAATGCAGTTTCCACTAATTCTAATTCGTATTTATTTCATTATTAAAGATTGAGATAGAAGAGCCATGAGAAATCAAAGGTCATCTTTGGTGAAATGTAGAGGCACTCTAAGAGGGTTCTATGATGCAAAACTAAGGCATAATTGTTGGTGTGTGGGTGCATCCGAAAGTACAATCTAACTTATCAAAATGACAATTACTGGTCAGTATTATTTAGCCTTATCGATGTAGGAGGGTACAAATTTGAATCTGCCTGTGTGCCATAAGATACTGATTTGTAATAATTATGTTATCAAAGCTTCAAGCAAAGAAAATAATAATTACAAATATTTTGTATCTACAACTTCACCTGAAAATACCCTACATACCCTACATACATTTGGGAGTACACTCTTACAAATGATATTAATTGACTGCATAGCACCAACAAAATTAAAAGTTATAGAGGATTTTGACTGATATCACTTGATTTTAAGTAATACTTAAAACTGATAAAAGCATAATATTTTTTGTCTGGTTCAACTGTGCAAATGCTACAATGCAACATATTCAGGAGTTAAGTTTGCATACTTTCAGCATACCCATTTAAAACAAAACATAATAAAACAGACCTAGCCAAAGCCGAGTCCTTCTCTAACTCACACATTTCATGTTTCTTTCACCATCTTCTTCTTCTGCTTCCTAAACAGTATACCAGGCACAAGAGATACGACTGCCATAGTTGCCAATTTGAGCATCGTTCCAGTGGTTAAAACATCCCTTACAGATGTGATTTCAGACAAGAGAGAACCCGTCTGCACACATATAAAGTTATACGGCATCAGACCTAGAACAAAATGAGAAAATCACAACAACAAAAAAACCATGATAAATGATAAACTCATCATGAAACACAAAAATAAATCAACATGCGATAAAGGTACACAAATTTTACCAGAGATTGATACTACATTACATGATACTTGCAGTCAGCAAAAACAAAATAGAAAAGACTCTCAGTAGCATCTGAATTGTGAGAAATACAAGCTAACAAAACAACAACAATATTCTTTTCAAATGAAGTTTTAAGGGAACTTTGAAAAGAATAAGGAAAATAGAATTAATGATTCAAAGACACAATAATATAATATGTCAAGTCAATTTGATCGCAGAGACTTCTAAGAAATCAACTCAACTGATATTCAATATCCTGTTGTATGGCCTATAAAGATTTTATTCTGATTATATGTATTCCATTGCTCACACATTGCAATAGGTGGTGCAAAAAAACAACTATCAAATTTGTCCTAATGTTGATTTGATGAAGCCTTGGCAATCGTGCTAGTCTTACCTATAAGAACTGAGAAGAAAAACTGGATGATAGGTACATCAAGGATGGGTGATGCCATGTTTAGAAACCAGTTTGGTGACATTGGAAACAACCTCAGGAAGAGAAGAAAGAAGAACAGGCTCTCCAGATTGTCTTGAACCTGAAATTAAAAAGAGTCACAAACTTCACATTATTTCTGAACGTCAAATTGAGTTTTATTTGATTACATGTCTACAAGGTTCAGCAAGTATTATTACACATGAATATTTGCTACTCAACGGTTACATTGATGCAATTTTGCAGAATTTTACCCATAAAACCCACGGAACGGTATTTTGTATGGCATACACAGAGATGAAATGTTTACTTCCATGCAATTTTGCAGAATTTTACCCATAAAACCAACTGAAAGGTATTTTGTATGGCATACACTGAGATGAAATGTTTACTTCCATGCCCATGAGTGACTAAAATGATTAGTATACTATACACAGTCTTTTTATGAAGAAATGCCCCTCCATTGTTTTGCTTCATTTTCTAAGAGCATTTTCAAAAATACACAAAGTCAGAGGCGTTTACAAATCAACTTAATCAAGTAAATTTACTTGATTTGTAAAGTTTGTAAACAAATCTTTGTGTATTTTTGTAAATTTCATTTTTGTAGTAACAAACTAACCAATACACTTTCATCATTTTCCTCAGTGGTTTGACTAAAAAAAGGATCAAAATGTCCATTTTACAATATATCTTGTACACTATGTACATGCTCTTTCTGCAATGGTCCAAGTTTGTGTGCCCAACAGAGAGATAAAATATGAGATACTGTCATCATTATCTTTATGTAAATACTATTACAAAATGAACTGAACAAAATAGGTTCATTTTTCTTTATAAAAATAACTAGTTAGTAAGGTTTTTACAATTTTGTATATTGATTATAAACTGTATGACCAATAAGCAACACTGAGCCATGTTCATCTTAATTGCATGCCGTAAAAGTGAAAGGAAAGACAAAAGAAGTTTCCATTTTTCTGACAGACTAATTATAGAGATAACCTAATCCGTTATGTATCAATAGGAGAGGCAAGAGAGTTACACGGATTCAGTTTGCTTATCCCCTCTTGTGCAAAGGTGACGCCAATAATTAACATTTAACAATAATGATAATACTGATAATAGTAATAATAATAGTTATAATTATAATAATAATAGTTATACTAATAACAATACTAATATTTACCATTTTCTGAAGTGGTTTGACTCTGTTTGCAGCATATTTCATGATAAGAGCTCTACCAAAGAAGTGAGAGAGTAGATAGCACAAGGTTGCACCAAATGCTGATAATACACAACACATAGGGAAGGCTAACCATGGACCAAATAAAGCACCTCCTAGAAGATTCTGAAAAGAAAATTGAGAAGATCATTCATTAGTAAAGTAAATAACATGACCATAACAGCAGCTAGCTTCTACCATCAAATTTTTACTTTTACAAAAAAGTTAAATTATTTTTAAAAAAACACCAGCATACTACCCAGCTAACGGTATACTACCATTACCATCATCAATGCACAGGTCATCAGATGTACTAAACTACTACTGTTAATAAATTATGATCCATGTATTTATGAACTTTGTATACTTCAACAGTAACAGCAGCATAAGGATGACAGAGGTCTATGGCAAAAGGTACTCATCATCATTGTTGTCATCCTCACAATCATTATAAACCTCATTGTTGTCATCATCCCCGTCACTGTTGAGGCTCCTCCTCCTCCTCCTCCTCCTCCTCCTCCTCCTCCCCGTCACTGTTGAGGCTCCTCCTCCTCCTCCTCCTCCTCCTCCTCCTCCTCCTCCTCCTCCTCCTCCTCCTCCTCCTCCTCCTCCTCCTCCTCCTCCTCCTCCTCCTCCTCCTCCTCCTCCTCCTCCTCCTCCTCCTCCTCCTCCTCCTCCTCCTCCTCCTCCTCCTCCTCCTCCTCCTCCTCCTCCTCCTCCTCCTCCTCCTCCTCCTCACCTCCTCACCACCACCACCACCACCACCACCACCACCATTAGCATCATTTTTATTTAAACCATCATCATCAGATCAACTCACCATGAAGACTGATCCAGGAATGGCAAAGGTTTGCTTGTAGAGATATGCACTACAGAACAGCAGAAGGATATAGCCAAAGTTATCACTCTTATATTCCTGTAGAATGTCTACCACGCTTCTCAGCTGCTCAAGATTACTTGGAAAGCTCAGCTCACTGTTCAGTGTAAAGAAAAAAAACAAAATACCATGAGGCTTCTCTTTGGAAGAAAACAAAAAACGATTTTTGAATAATTTGCACTTCCTTATTCTTCTTTCTTTATTCACTGTAATCTCCTAGATCAATAGGCCTAAAAAAGCAATGATTATAGAAATGATTCTGGATTAATTTCTCAACAACAACAAAACAAAATGGGTCCATATCACACATTCACAATAATAATCTGAACTTGAGTTTTTTCGAAACGGGCAGATTAAAACAAATTAAAATATTGGTCGAGTTGCCTTAAAGGTACTATGTCCCTTTTGCAGCCAACCTCAAATTCTGTAGAACTTTGCAGGAATTATGAATATGTCATGTATGTCCTATCTGTGAAATTTAAACGTTAGCAGTGTCCTCATATTCAAATTATGCAAGGAAACCTGTTTACTTGCTAGACTTCACTGTCAGACACTATTGAGTGACTGACTGGCTTTTTTTCTTCTTTGGTAATAACATACATGAAAAGAGTTGTAAAGGGTACATAAGCATTTGTCTACATCAATAACCCACTTCTTGTGATGGCCAAGATTAAACTGATTGAACCTTTGTGCAGCATAAAACGTATGACCATTCGGTACAATTGTCTGAAAATCAAGACTATTACTTTTGGGCTCTATAGCCCTAAAGTCGATTTTACAACTAATAGTCATTATTTTCCCACTTGAAGACAATTTCAAGCCCCACCTTTTTTAGGGAAGTTCTAAATTAGTATTATCTTTCAAATGCAGTTGGAATTTAACTTTTTCATTTTTTGGGCCTGCAAATGGGACATAGAGTCTAGTACCTTTAAAGTTACAAGCACTCACACAGTAGTGCTGTGACCATTAAATGCACTGTAATGATCTTGAAGTGGCATCTGGACAGCATTGCCAAAGATATCCATTTTAAATTCTTCAAAGTATTGCAACATCGTCATCTGTGAGCTGAATTGATTGTATTTGAAAACGATATTTAGATGTCATCAAATGCCAATATTAATTTGAGTAGACTGCATTATGATTTTTACTTGTTTTTACTTTGACAATTTTGAGAACCAATTGAGTATAGATTAGAGGGTATCATAATTTGTTTATAACACAGAAGAAGGAGAAGGAGAAGGAGAAGCGAATTAGAAAGGGGATTAGGAAGAGGAAGAGGAAGAGAGAGAGAGAAACAGAAAGAAAAGGAGGAGTAGGGAATTATGAAGGGGATTAGGATTAGGAAAAGGAGGAGGGGAAGAGGAAAAGGAGGAGGGGAAGGGGAAGGGGAAGGGGAAGGGGAAGGGGAAGGGGAAGGGGAAGGGGAAGGGGATTTAGTCCTGTCTGGAACAGTCTTCCTTCTTCTGTCATCTCCGCAACATCACCATCATTAAATTTTGTTTAAAAATAAAAATATATCGATGGAACAAACACTTTACCTCACAACTCTAAATTCGTCTGTAATACACGTGCCATGCATACCCACCATGCATTCACAATAATTAAGGTTAGAACAAGTACCACTCGATGGAACGACCGGAAGTTTTCAACAGGATTACCTCTTCCTTCCGTACACTGCATCACTGATACTGATGCCAAAGAAAAGAAAGATCTCGTTACAAAACAATGAGCATGTGGGACTGCAGGGTAGATCTGCGCTTAAAAAAGTACATTCATAGAGATTAGAGTAGTAGTGAGTAAAATGATTATACATACCTGGAATTCATTGAATGAGATGGCAGGTTGATAGACAAGACATACAGCCATGACGAATACAATGCAAAAATTCCTCCAATAGCAGAAATAGCGATAAACAATCCCATTTTTATTGAATGGAATCCGTTCGAACGACAGGAATTATAGTGTCTCCAAACCGTCAAATCAAAAAGGAAAAGGAAAGTTAAATCACAAATCTTAGTTTACAGTTGTGAGTTGACGCAAACTACATTGTACATGTATCTATGAAAACAGGCATGAACATGAAAAAAAATAGTGGAATTTCAAACTTGTAGGTTAGAGGTATCATCTTTGTACCTTAGATCATCAAAATTGGAATTATTAAGTTAATAACAATTGTAATTGTTTCGACTATAGTATAGGATAATTAGCTGCATGGTCAGGAACTTATCTGTAGGGGTAATTTCTCTATGTAGATTTCGATACAGTGATCATAAATTAACAGTAGTTAAATGCCCACTTTCATCTTATTAACATAACATAACATAACATTGGTCACCTTCCGGTAGATGGTGATGAATTTCGTTGGGTTTTGGTTTACCCCTCTTTCTTTGTTTAAATTGATGTCCGTTAGCAGCAGGGGCGGATCTAGCTTTTTGCTAAGGGGGGGTTTGACCAAAATAATGACGATGCGGAGCATCGTCCACGAGCCGCGAAGCGGCGAGCCGATTTTTTGGGGGGTGTTTATTTGAACCCCGTAAGTGATGTTTTCCTGGCATCTATTAACACAATGGATACCATAAAAAGCAGTGCATGATAACGTCTTTTTAAATCAAGTAACAGTTTAATACACAGTTATATCCAGAGTTATCATATTGTGTTTGGTTAAGTTACCAGACGAGTTGAATATCTTCTCACAATATTTGCACTTGAAAGGGTTTCTCTCCAGCGTGCGTTCTTTTTTCTTTCTTTTTTTTTTTTGTTTTCCTTTTTTTTTTTTTTTGGGGGGGGGGGCCGCCCAAGGGGGGGGTTTAAACCCCCTAACCCCCCCCCCCCGTAGATCCGCGCCTGAGCAGTATGCTCCCGGAGTAGGCCTATGCTAAGGAATATAGTTAATAGAATTTATTTTATCAATTTCATCAAATTTTCAACGCAAACTCTTTTAAGAAGCTAAAGAACCTATCAACATTTTGAAAATCGTTATAAGTTTTTTGTAATAGATTATTCTTTTGAGAGTTTTGAGGACATTTTGAGAATGTTGAACCGAAAAAGAATTGTTCGTTTGATTTAATACTTTTCATTTTAGGGCCAAATTTGATATCAAATTTGGAGCTTATCATCTTGTCCTAATTCTCTCCTCTCTTATGGGAATAGGCAGCGTTAATCAACATTTGTATTTATTTTTCTTCCAATTTCGGAAGACAAAACCTCTCCGATTATATAATTTAGGTTTACAGATCTTTTGATATTTCAAAGTTATTATGCAAAGGAGCTTGCAAACAAGAGATATGTTGCCATATTTTAATAGCGAAACTTTGCATATGCTGTAGTCTTAACTTATTACTTACTACATAATAGGCCCACTTTCTTTTTTCCACTGTTTCTTCTTGTTCTGTGAATCCACAGGAGAGGTGTACTATCCATCCCTGAAGGAAAACAAATCTTGTGAATTCTAGTCCTTCAGTACGTCAATGATTCCTCTCTCTCTCTCTCTCTCTCTCTTTCTATTTCTCTCTCTTTTCTCTCTCTCTCTCTCTCTCTCTTTCTCTCTCTCTCCCTCCCTCTCTCGTTCTCTCTCTTTCTCTTACCGTCATACAAGAAAACTATATAGGTTTAATGATGCTCTATTGTAAACTATAGTGCAAATAGTAGAATTGTTTGACTTTTTTTACTTTTGCCTTCATTTGTTTTATGTATACAGTAACTGATTATAAAGGCTTTCGTGTTATTACGCCTAGCTATTGTTTTAAAATAAGTTTGTTTCTTTTCTAACCGTGATTCATATTCCATGCCCCAAAAGGGTCCATTAAAGAAATTAAAAATCATTGTCATTGGCATTATCAGTACAATGGGAGTAAGGGACTAGATGCAAATATTCTTAAAAGTGTCGTATTCCATTGTGATTGAAAATTACCTGCATCAGATGAAAGCTGAATATTTGCTCTTTAATGTCATATTAATTATGTCACATGCCGGAGTTGTTTTTTTATCTGGGTTAAACTGAAATTGAAGTCATAGGGCTCAAAACGACATCAGAAGGTTTCTTCGTACAAAAAGTGGACAAAATTCATTTTTAAATTCGAAGGCTTTGAAAACTTTTGATATTCCCACGAGGCCTTACTTTTTAATTTTATTTCAGTGGATATCTTATTTCGTCCTCAAATATAATTATATGACCCGGACAAAATACAAAAATATGAAAAGACCACCTACTGCCTGTATGAAAATGAAGTGGTATATAGGCATCTAAAAAAAAAAATCGAAAGGGGGTTCAGAGCTCACCCTACCCCAAACGATCATGCACATGCACGTCTACAAAAAATGGACTATATAGGGGCACTGCATCAATTAAAAACATACTATACACATTTACATTTACTAAATATTCGCTGACATTATCCTTCAATCATGCAGTGTATTATTTTTAAGATGTTTCTCATTTGATGTTTCAATGGTAAGAGATGAGCTTGGTTTTGCTTTCATTCGGTTATGATGTAAATATATATCCATATAATAAGACAAGGTAAATATTTTGTGTTCCTTGATATAATTATTTTGCGGGTCGCATCAAATCATGCACTTAGCAATAGGGTGGTAAATAGACATGCTATGTCTCGAAATAGTATTTTTACACCTTGATTATACCCTCTGTATGTCCCCACTGTTTAAAAAAGAGAACTTTTTAAAATGCCCCCATCATTTTGAAATAAAGCTTTGCCTCCCACGTTTATTGAATTATTAACAAAGATAACTTTTTATTAATATTACGACATTGTGCTGAACTACGATTAACCAGATATTTTTAATAACTATTCCACTTTAAATTGTGCAATTCATAGCCATATATTACCAGAAATTCAAATCACTTAAGATTGCCGTTATATAAATATAGTTTCTCTCAAACAACAATTTCGTACACTGGTGTAAAATCCTGAATTCAATACCAGTAGAAATTAAGAACAGCCCGACATAAAAACAATTCATAAATTTATAGTGGTACAATATAATTTTTTTGTTCGCCTGTTTAATTTGCCAACTTAATTTTGTTTTATCATGTACTGTACGTCGCTATTGTTTGTGGGTTTTTGGTTTGTTTTTGTTTTCGGTTTGTTTTTTATATATAAAATATCAAAAATAAAGTATTGTATTTTTTTGTATATCTACATGTAATATTTAGTTGTTCTGTGTTTATGGACTTAAGATTTTGTTCGCTATTTTTTTCTCTTAGTATTATTGTTTGTTAATTATGTATTACTTTGCATTTGTTATATGTCTGAACATGTACACTTGTTTTTTTATGAACCACAAGTCATGTGGAAATAAAACTTGAACTTGAAACTTGAACTTGAAGTATATTAAATTTTAAAACCACCGAGGTTTCTAAATTTATGTTACTGTTCAAGTCAGTATTTCTTTCAGAAAGTTGAAATTCCGTGACGAGTAGGTTCCGCTGATCTGAAGAGGGCGCGCCCCGACGATCTCGATTCTCACAAAAATAGGAGAGAAAAAGAAAACAAAACAACATGGCAGATGACGTAGAGGTGAGTACACTTTGAACGTAGGAATCGTGAGACTATATTCAATATTTTAAAGTAGTATTTACATGCGAATTCTTTTTGTTACATTTGCTCTTGTGTTTGATTACCCTACAGGAATCTGAGGTTTTCGAAATAACAGATTTTACGACTGCTTCAGAATGGGAGAGGTAAGAAATTTTTACATTGTAGTCCCATGCACCCAGTTTTGTGTCACCCCAACTGAGACGGTGTCGGTGCAAGTTATGGAAATACCGACCTTGCACGTATACATGTACACGTTTACCTGAGAGAGCTTGTTCTCCTACATAGCATTACTTGCTTAAATAGGTTGTATGTGTATCAGGGCATTAATCGAGGTCCAGGGTAGATCATGAGTCTTGGGCTGAGGAAAGCCGAAACAGCGAAACAGTGAAAGGGGGAAAAAAGTTTCAAAATTATTCTAGTTGTACTTTGTAGACTCTAGATAGGCAAATTCATGCAAAAAAATATATTCAAAAAATTGAATTGAAAACACATCAGACAATTAGTCTGAACCGAGTCAGGAGCAAATTTGAAGAAATTATATTTTAAATGTTGTAAAACCAAAGATATAAGAAGAAAACTGACCAAGTATCTGTACTAAAAATCGTACATGTAAAATTGGTCGTAGACATTCGACAGCTGAAAATGACGCGCACGGTTGCATTACGTGCGTTCTCGAATCCAAAATCGTACTTTACACACACACTCTCGCCATACTGCGAATGGTCCGTCGTGGGGAGCTAGCCGGCTGAGAGTTTGCCACCGATACCAACGCAGCTTCGGAGCTCCGCAGCGCGCAATTTTAGCGGGACTCGGAAAGGTTTGCGGTGGGAAGGCAGCGGCCTAGCTTTTTGCCCAAACAACGCTAGATCGGCTGCTGGCAAAATGAAAATATCTACGATCGAGAACATCGTCGGTTTCTTAACTTTTTAGTGAGATAATTCTGAATTCTAATTGAGACTATATAATAAATTAAATTGACAAAGAAACCTCGGTAGAACTCTTATAACTATACAAAAGCTTGTTTATTTCTTCATTTGACATTTTGTTTTCGACCATTTTTTCGTGCGCGAGTCAATGGAAACTATGTATTACCAATCTTTCAACACGCAAGGAACGGGGAACACTCGCGGACCTCGTAACAAGTTCGTTGCAAAAAAAAATTTCAAGGGTGATTTTGAAGCAGTGTAGAATATTGGCGCTGCAATGCGCAGAAATATACTTGAAAGAAACTTAATAAATCATACCTGAATTTTCAGAAAATCGTATTTGTATTAGTGTACCTAGATGTGACTTGTTTATAACTCAGATTTTATGAAGATTTGTCGGGAAAAAATGTCATTTTTTTTCGTTTGGTGGTCATTTCTAGGCTAATATTTCAAAAGTTGCTTCAGTAATGGGCCCGATGTTTCTCTTATCGTACTCGCATGTTATTTCTACATAGATTAAACATAGGATGGTTAAGGGTAAGACCAGATAACATTATAAAAAAGATATATCCTTCCACCCTCCCATATCCAAGTTTTGGGCTGATTATTGCCGACCCACCGCAGCAAGGCCATTCAGATTTTCGTACGAGCGCGAAGCGCCCTCTAGTGCCCCATGAATGTGCCTACTCTAGAACATAAATAAATATAGAGTAAAACCGCCAAACTTCGGACACCGCCAAACTTCGGACAAAAATTACTTCAACGGCTCGAACGCAAAATATGAGCCTAGCTCAGGCGGGTAACTTGCATGCATTTGATACTACTACTAACCTATATCGTTAGTACGAAAAGTTAGGGCAGGTTGCCGTCTGCAAAACTCACAAAAAACATCGAATTCAGAGACAGATTTCAGGTTACCTAGATTTTTACAGTTCCTTAACAGGGGAGTTAAGGTGTAGAGCCTCCAATATATCGATTACAAACAAATCCTTGGCATATTCCAGGTGGTTTCTGCCAAAATTATGGGAGCTTATGAGATACTTTTTCACTCTATCGCGAAAATTTTCTAATGGCGGCCGTTACCACGGACCTAGGGGTACTAGATAGATTCCCCTACCAGAAGATGGCGCTCTTCCAAGCTTCGGACAGGCAACATTGAGTGTCATTTTGACTACGAAAAAATAGCGCTTTCGTAAGATTTTAGCACCAAAATAGTGTACGAGTGTTGTGAAAAACACCTTTCTGATAGTTATACCTAACTTAAATCTACCCAAAACGAGAAAATAATACTTTTTTTCATGAAATCAACGCAGTCAAACTTACCCCCGTCGTACGATTTTGATCCGGTTTCCAAACCTCCGATGAATGCGCACTTTAGCGCGCGCGCTATACGTGCGACACACGTGCGCTACACATGAACGTCCGAAGCTTGGCAAGTGCGTCCGAAGCTTGGCATGAAAACAGGTTCGGCGGGTAAGTAAATAATTCTAGTTTTCCATTTCCTTTACTAATTTTCTTTTACATGATATACATAAACAGTATTTGCACAATAATAGTATATTTGATCTGTCAATAATTAAAAAAAGAATTTAATGTTTTCCCCCGTTTTGTCTTAAGTGTCCGAAGTTTGGCGGTCTTACTCTAAAGCTAAACTTAGTATTTGGGACTTTGTAGAACATTCACTGCTGTATATAATCGTATCTAACGAGTAGCCTAAGCATTTAACGAGCAGCCTAACTAAGCTGCTAAGCAATGTAGACGAAGCAGAATTGAATTCTATCTTAATTTTAAATTTGCACAAAAAGTATCGACCTTGTATTGTAATCAGAAGCTTGTACATGTAGAACTAGATCTGTGTGATCTATATAAGTGATAAAGTATGGAGGCCTGCAATAATGATATTAATATTTGTTGCAAGGATTTAAAGTCAATTAGTTACAGTTGGAATCCGCAATTTTGTTTTTTGTTTAACCATTGTTAAATTTCTTTGGTTATGTTGAACTTTGAAGACATGACAGTTGATCTCATTCGTTCATTTGATTTGATCAGATTCATATCTCGGCTGGAGCAGGTCATCCACGATTGGAGGCTCCCATCGGCTCATTTAGGACCCCCTCTTAAAAAGGTAAACACTACTATTTATAAGATAGTACAGTGATTGTGACCCATCAAGTGTTGTTTGAGTCTAGAACTTATTGTTTACTTTGTAGTCTAATTTGCAATATGATTCTTTAGGCCTACTATTCACCAATTCAATGCACATCTTACAGTCTGTTTCACAGGTTCATCTGCTTTGTATTCATGACTTTATGATGTTGTTTATCTGTGTTATCTATTGTATATTGCAAACTTGATATCCTTACTCTTCAAATTACAATTATTAATCATATTTTTAATGTTTGTTATGTTAATAAAACCATGTAATCATTCTATGTTCTTTAAATGGGATGATCAAGACCCTCTACACTCTATTGGTGATAATTGGGAAATGATTGCATATTGTGTAAATAAATGAATATAACACAATTTTTCAAATTGTTAAGGGCGCTGCCAAACTAGTTACCCATTGTGTGATAATTAAGAGAATGTAATAATGCAAAGCAAATGAAAACATTGCAAGAAATTTAAAATTTAGAAAGGAAAAGATAGTGAGTGAAAAGTGCTGATGACTATCTTCGCATTTTTACATAGAATGAGTTCACAGCAGGCAAATGGGAAGAGAAATCAGAGAATGTTTCCTTTGCAAACTTCAACTTCCTCATGAGTGAGCATCGCCTCAAAATGGAAGGAGAAGAGGAAGAAGGGGAGGAGTCGGAACAAGAGGATGATGGAGGCAAGAATGTAGAGGAGGATGGTAGGTTTTTTTCTTTACAATATCTGCTGGATACACAAGGTTTATGTAGGAAAACAAAACAAAACATGACCTTCTTGTTGAAAATTAATGAACAAGCTACCTTTAAACATGCAGAAATGACATTTCCAATATAAATAGTACTTTGATGGGTGCCATGGTATTGATCCTTATCTTCCTGTAGTATAGTTTCTTAGTAATGCTCTTTATCTCATTCTACTTTCAGATAAGATTCCTCAGCCTATAGAAGACATGCTTGCATCTGGCAATGATTTTCCTCCTCGAGCACATTGCCTCTGTAGATGGTAAGATCAGTCTTCTTTTGTCATGTTTATAATGTTCCCAAATGACTTGTTCTTATTTAAACTGTGTACCATTAGCAAACTTTGGAATGCCATATTATTCTAAGCATACCTCATAATGAAACAGAGATAATCAAGCAATGACAATCATTACAACACAGTTGCATAGCAGAAAATGTATAAGCTAGAGATACATTTTTATATGATGTAATAAACAGGAGACTTTACAGACATGGTTTTCATATAAACATAGTTATTTTTGAGAGAGGATGTACTGATAAAAAGAATCTGATTTTGACAAGACAGAACACAGGCAAAGAGAAGTAAAGAGAGACAGGAATATGAGTTTGAAAGGAGCTTTCCAGAGATGCTTAATGGAATTTTTGGCATTGGTCACTGCATTTCACTGCTTTCATTTTGATTGTTCTGTTTCTACAGGTATGGTTTGAGGCACTTTGTGGTCCTCTCTCCTGCTGCAAACACGGAGGCTATTCTTAGCGAGAGCAAGTGCAATCTTCTTTTAAGCTCACTCACAATAGCAGTCAACAATACCAACTGGTGAGTCAAAAGCATTGTATTTATCTTCCAATGGATTTAACTGATTTATTCTTAAGTGTTAAAATTAATAGACAAATTCTGTAATATTTAGTCCATTGTCACAGAGGCAGAAGTTCTTAATAACATATGTGCTATAGACAGCAGATACTATTAAAAAATATCAGTGCTGTAATAAGTGCTGTATGCTTGGACTCAAAACAACCAGATTTTCTTTCAGGAATTAAAAATAGAAAAAAAAGAAGTATACTACTGGTTAAAATTGTTCCTAAACAAGTTGTTTTGGCCCTATTCTGACAATGAAACAAATTCAAGTGAGCATTTCAGTATTATACAAATAATTTAAGGGATATGTTGTCATATTTATAAACTTTGACTAAGAGCAATTTATTTTACGTTGTCCGACACGGAATGTTTATTGTTTGTTTCTTTATGTTTTTTTGTTTAGTGCTGTGCCCATGTTTGCCCAGATACAGCAGAAATGGCGACGTATGTACACAGGGGTGTGTGAAGCTCCTGGAGTCCGCACGACCTTTGACATTGTACACCTTAAACGGATACCTCATCAGTACAGCCATCTTGAAGGGCTTGTCAATGTCTTCAAATCAAAACTGGTTAGGAGTCATTTCATCCTTTATGTCATAAATGTTTTTGATCTTGTCTGATTTTTTTTTTTTTAACAGTGAATGTGATTTTTTTTTCTTTGCACTTTATTAGATGAAATACTAATATATTTTGTTATATTACAGTTTCTAGAATGTCAATCATCCATCTGTTTAGTATTTATCCAGTGTGCATTTGACTAGGATATTTGAATTTCTCAGATACCGTTAGATGTCATGCTCATACATTATCTTTGCTCTATGTTCTGTGTAGGCTTGCCCTGTTTCACCTATTCCTCAAGTCAGTGTAGCTGTGAGGTTCACCTATGTACTTCATGACTGGACTCAGTTTTCATGGCCTCTCCTCCCTCCAGGTATGTAACCATTGAATGAGGAGAATTGAGTTTTACCTTTCTCATTGCAAGGGTTTTCAATCTCTCTATGATAGTTCGATTTGAAACACTGTTTTCTTTTTCAATCTCCTTCTCTCTCTCTTTTAGCATCTTTTTTAGTTTTCCTCTTTTTATTCCCCCATATCTCTGTGCATGTGTTATAAATTGAGTATCTGAAAGCTTATCTATCCCCCCCCCCCTCTCTCTCTCCCATCCTCTATTCGTTTCTCTCTATCTCTCTCTATCTCTCTCGTTCCTCCTCTGTTCATATGCTCATGTAACCAAATGAATATATGACATATTATCTCTCTCTCTCTCTCTCTCTCTCTCTCCATGTAGACCTAGATATGATGGAGGATGATAGTGATGTTGGGTACCCTGGTTTCACCACTCTGCCCTATGGTGCTGTAGAAGATCCCGTCAGTGAGCTCCATCTAGCAGCCACCTGGCCCTCTATAGCTGAGGACATGATCGTTGATAATGACGTCTATTCGTAAGTTGGTTGGCAATAATCTGTTCCTCTGTGTGACAAGAAAACAGTTTTATACTCAATATGAACATGATTGTTGATATTGATTTCTACTCTTTAAGTTGCTTCAGCAATGTTCTCTTCTTATAAATGTATATAAAAACAGATTATGTGTTTTTTAATGTGGACAAGATCAGGTTTAGGATTGGGTAGAGTTTTCGTTTAAATTTCGGAATTTGCCAAAAATATGATATTTATGGGGCGCTATTGTCTGGGGGAGCATGGTATATGATGACAATAACTTATAATCACTGCCCTTTCTGTCCCCACTGTGCTTTATTTTTCATCCTCACTGTTGATTCTAATTTTTTTTTTTTTTGTTGGTGTTGCAGTGATCTAGATCCTATCCAGGCCCCTCAATGGTCTGCTAGAGTTCATATGACAGAGAACCCCAGTAGCTTACTTGGTAAGAACCCAGAATGCATGATCATTCATGGTGTATTCTGATTGTCTGTGTTGAACCAGAAGAGCACCGTACTCTGTCTTAACACTTTGTGGCTCTAAACTGATGACAAGAATGTTGTGGTTTGTACTTTAGTGTGTGAATTCACCTGAATTTGTTCCATAAACACGTATTCATGTTCATGTGTAAAGTGTCAAATTTGTTGCATACGTGTAACAAACCTCGGTTTTTAAAACCTCTTAAATTTACTGGTTTATGTCTGTTTGATCTCTTCAATGTTTTTAAAATTGGTAATTTGGTGTTCTTTGATGACATATGTTTGTTACTTGTGCAGGTATTCTAAGCATGACAAGAAAAATCATAATTTTTCTCTTTCTGATATCCTGCAGATGACTATCTAAAAAGTTTTGCCAAGCTTGCCCATAGTAAGGAATCAATTGATCAACTCCTCGGTGGAGGCGCATTTGAAGATGATGATGATGGTAAGTGGTAGTAGAGATCATAATGATGACGATGCTGGTAGTAGTATAGTTGATGATTGTTGGGAGTAGTTATGATACAACATAATTTTGTGTACCGGTAGTATCAATGTACAAAGACCTGCATTGCAGATTGAAGAACTTCTTTAAATGGGAATCAGTAAATTTCTAGCCCATGATTGGAGAGGGATTCCGTTGTAAGCTTTGTAACGTCAGACAATGCTTTTAAGTTTATGTAGAATAATAGTATCCTTGATCCCATGACTTGCTGGAGATATTAGAATGCTAACATACTTTTCTAACTGCATTGTAAAGGAAACCAGCTTGCCTGAAACCAGTCTGCATTGAAATGCTTAAAATTCAAATAGTTCCTTAAATTCTGGTGCTAGTATTACTTGAATTACAGGACAATTGTTATTTGGTGACTTCCTAGCTTATAATTGGAGAGTCATTTCAGTTTACCTTGAATGAGAATGATTGTATACACTTCATTTTATTTATGACCTGCTGCAGGTATTCAAATACAGAATGCAAACCCATTTTTGTAAAGCCCATTGAAAATTGAATCCATTTGTCTGATGAGGAACACTGTATATCTACAATGAAATACATGTTCTTCTACTCAAGTTTTTCAGCTTCACTGAAATTTCTGGTGCTATTACAAGGGACCCGTTTCAGAAATCCTTTTTTCAATGACAAATGACAAAGATCAGTGACAAATCTGTTGATAACCAATCAGAAGCAAGGATTTCAGTAGCTTATAACAAAAACTGTCATTTGTCACTGATGACAAGTTTTGTGAAACGCCCCCCTGTACTGGATCTTTGGCCTTTCATACCTTCCACTAACGTGATGATATAAAACATCTTCTTGTTTATTCTCAGATACCTCCGAGCAGGTGAGTTTAGCTCTTCACAGGCTGACTGATCCCGCCCGTGTTCAGTTCCCCACGCTGTCTTCAGTGATGAGTCGAGCCCAAGCGGCTCAGCGTAGGATACGAACCCAAGGCAATACAACCTCAAGATTGGAGTCACCTATTCCTGTCAACATCCTCAATGATGTTCTTGTGGTAAGAATCTCTCAAAACACTTTCATGACTGATACAGAAAACTTTCATTGGTTGGGGATAATCATAAAATTTAGATTTTTAAAGCTTCTACAAACCTTGAATTTTGTTGCGCAAGCTTCCATCCACTCATGTGGACTTTCTCAAGCTAAGTGATCAGTCACACCTTTTTCTAGCCCTGCCTGGTGTTTTGCGATCACTGGAACAAACACTTTCATGACCTCTGTCGTTGGCTTCAAAGAGCAATGAACTTCCAGGTTGCAGGCTCAAAATCCTGTTGCAGATCTAACAAAACCTGGAAGGAGACACTAGGAAAAGATATGAGAGCATCTGGTCTTACTCATGCGGATGCTGAAGACTGTAAGGCTTGGAGAACCCTACAGCATGGAAAAAGCAGATGCTAAATGATGATGATGATTTCATGATTTTCATCATTCTCTTCTATTTTGGGGGTAGAACATCCATGACTCATTGATTTGCTCAGGCCCCAATGGAGTCTGATTTAAATCTGGGAGAAGACCAGAAACTTTTGTGAATTTTTGTAGCAGGAATATTTTGCAAATTGCAATTTTTAAAGATTGTTATCAATTTATTTATTTATTTATTCCATTTTATTTAGAGGTAGAACTGTGAAGTGATTGCATCAAAGTAACGTCATGTCACAATAATTTTCCTTTCTTTAGTTTCTGTTTCCTGATGCGAGTGCAGCCTCTACTCCAGCTGGTGAGAGTGCATCTACACCTAATGAAGACACTGAAAAGGACTTTGATAAGAAGGTACCCGCAAATAATGGTTTGATAAGTATTCATCACAGACCTTAAACTGCCATTTCAATGAAGACATTGATGATAGAGTAAGCCCTTATAGTGATGATTAATATGTTCAGGGGCTTAATCGGATATAGGTTCGGTAATTTGAAGCAGCATTAGGAGCAGAAATGAAGAAATATCACAATGGGAGCCTGTGCAGTAAGAAACACAAAATAAATAAATTGTATTGCTTTCAGATTACTTTGCATTATATTTCTTTGTCCAATCAAAGAATGAAATCATGTTAAACAAGTGCCACAAATATATATAATTGGTGAGATACCTTTTGATATTGACTGATAAATTTATCCACATTGATTTTGTTGTGCCGTTGCAAAATACCTGCCCAAAGCAAAGATTTGAATGCTTTGAGCCTCTGATAAGAATGTGTAACTGGGTATTTTGTTGCATCTTGTTCTTTCCAGGAGAGATATCGTCACTTCAAGACGGCTCCCGAGTCCAGCTTGACCTACAAGCTAGCCATCAGTATGTGTGTAGTCAACCAGTGTCATGGAGGTCTGAAAGGGGTAGCGCATCTATGGCATGAGTTTGTTCTTGAGATGAGGTACCGATTGGAAAACAACTACAATATACCTGGGTAGGTCTCTGTGTATGTATAAAGCAGAGATGCTCGTTTAAGTGTTTTACATGAATTCAGGCCCTGTCACATCACTGTTTCAGGCTTTTTCATGCTTCATATTGTACAAAATGTATAGAGCTCCAACATGTCATATTCTCTTTCAGGCCAACTAGTGAAAGCAACTGGTAATCATAAACTTTATTCATATGGTTGATTCACCATGTTTCCAGGTTGTAAAGTTCTTGAGTATGTGTTTTTTCTTTAATGTCTTATTTTACCCTTCTCCTTTGTCTGTTTTAGTCTCGGATCAACAGCTCCTAACATGGGTTGCTGCCTCCTTCATCAAAAGTTACAGGTTAGTGAAATGATGGATATATGTTTGGATGGACTGATGGATGAATAGAAACATGAATTCAAATGAAGTTTGAACATCAGAAATCACACCACAACATAACTGATGCACATGGTTATGACTTACTTTCTGACTTCCTGACATAGGATAGCCCATTCCACAAGATATAGTCCATTCAGCTTTTGCTTTGGGTGAATACTATCCATCTAGGTATGAAAGTTATTGTTATCTGCACTTTCGTATACTTTACCATCCTTGTGCACTCTCTCATCTTGGTATTCCTTGTGTTTTCTTCAGAATAATTTGTTTGGCTTTCTACTTTGTCTTGTTCTTGGTTTCACTTTCCTTATTTACTGTCTGTTTATCTTTTTTTCCCCTGAAACTTTGTGTATCTCATTCTCTTTGTACAGATGCTGAATTGTTGCATAGACCGTAAGAAGGCAAGGGAAGAGAGGCGGAAACAGCAATCCTCTCCAACAAAAGACTCCAACCTGCCAAAGACTAGTCTCACATCCGACCAATCAGATGATAGAGTGAGTCCTACAGGAGAATCCTCATCATCATCGAGGGGAGGAGCTCCGTCTCATGAGGCCGTGACGAGGATCGTGAGAGCAGCGTCATCACGGAGCAAGGACAGTGATGACAGTGAAGATGAATTCTTTGAATGTGATGATGCCACACCCCCGGATGATGCACAGGAGCAGTCTATCAACTCAGGAGCATGCAGAGAAGATGATGGTGAGCGATCTCGTATCATTGTGTTTCATCGTCTTGAAGTATTTGGTATTGTTTTAACTGTATATACCACGAGCAGTGCACCTACAGGGTTTAACTGATTATCCATAATATTTTGGAGCAAGTACCAGGAGTGCCTGAGCTTGCAGATAGCAACGCAATAAAAGAAGACATCATTGTTATTGTTATTATTATCTTCAATATATTCTGAGGTTAAACAAGATTCATTCTCAAATCTTTAAAAAAAAATCAGAATCATTAGGTTTCAGAATATATTATAAAGATGTGAAATGTATATGTAAAATCAGAATGTATAACAGCAGAATAATCAGGAAAGAAAGGAATTTGGGCGGGCTAGTCATCCTGATTGTGTCAAGCAATAGAACATGCCATGTCAGTGAAAGTTATTTCTTTTTCTTTTTTTACAATTTGCTTTCCCTTACTACCAGTCTCATGAATGATAAACAATGCAGATTTATCCTAAAAATATTGTTTTTCTTTCTTTTTTCATTAATGCCATGAGAACTTAAAACCTATATGCACTAGTTTGGCCAGGAGGGATTAGACCTCCCTGCGTGGTCATTGGCAGCTGTTTATCTTCCACAAATCAGCTTTCAATGAACATAAGAAAAAGGGGACCATGGGGGACCAACAGTCACCACTTAGGCATTGTTTGCTATATAGAGGGCACAAGTAGCTAAGTAGTGCAGTGGGGCTTTAAGGTAAGTTTTAACTCTTTGCCAATAGGAACATAGAGACACCTGTATTAAGCCTATGGGAATGGGAGAAGTCAGTAGTCTACAGCTTAAAGTGGGTGTAGCATGATGAGACTATGTGTCTTTTCCCGTTGCCTGACTCGGGGCCAATCGGGTATAATAATAATACGGACCTGCGTGCAACATACCCAAAACCGAAGCATGAAGAACTTCGGTCTGTTTCGGGAATGATATAGTGCGCGCTGACCATTAATCAAGTCCATTCGTTTATGTGCAGTTGTCCAAAAGAAGTCGTAGATGGCGTTAACCAGTATTTGCCATGCTACAACCCCTTTAATATTTGACCATCCTCTCTTACTTTCCTGTCTCTTAGAGCATGAGGATATGGACGTCTCATTAGAAGATGCAGAGAATAAAGACGTTGGCAATGAGAAGGGTCAAGGTTCAAGAAGAGAAGAAGGAGGAAAGGAAGAGTTGAAACCTGAAGGAAGATTAAAACAGTGCGGAGAACTCAGATTACAACATACCAATGAAATTCTGTACATTCCAGTTACGCAGGTATCTAACATGTTTTTACAGATCTTATTTTATTCCCAAAATTATGTCCTTCACTAAGTGCCTATAGTGATTATCAACCTGCCAAACCTGTTACTAGGATCATTTATTCAGCATTATTGATGCCTATTTAGGGTAGGTTGTACTCTCTCCATGGCATTATGTTATTCGGACTGTAATACACGAAGAATACAAGACTGTAGTTCCTTATTTTATGTCTGTGAAACAATGCTGAGACCTAAAACTTGATCTCTTTATTGATAATCCTAGTACATACATTTATGGTATGCATTGCTACATGCAAATTGAAAGACTTCATCAGTGTACAAAGTATATGCACTTCTAAACTAATTCAAACTTTAGATGCTGCTTGTAAGTGTATTACTTTGTATATTACAGATAAGCCATTAAGTAATTGAGAAAGGAGAAAACTCCCAATTTTGCTTTTTAAACGAGTTACCGTATTTGCCGGCGTAAAGGCCGCAGTATTTTTGGAAGAGAAAATATCAAAAAGTTGGGTGCGGCCTTTACGACGAAAGAGTAAAATTTTTTTTTTTTAAAGTCAAAACCAACACGAATTTGCACGTATGGGACTAGAAATGGTAAAATGACAATACCACTATGGTACAGGACATTTCCAAACATCTTACCGACAATTTTATCTTGCATTGTTGACATGAAGACGAAAATAAACGTCCTAACACAAAATTTGCCGGTAGATCTTGATCTAAGTTCGTGCCAATGCATTGCAAAGGTAAAGGAAGGGACAGTCTAACGGAGCTGCCGCGAACATCCATCCGAAGTCGCCATTTTGTTTTTCCATTTCATGCAGTTTCGCATTACACCGTACATTGTGGTAGGGGTATATCGGACACCAAATCTGCCTGCGATCACTTTTTTAGCCAAACTTCTGGTAAATTATAAGAATATGGATGAATTTGGTTTCAGTTTGTAAAAAAAAAAAAGTGTTTTCGAGAAAATTATGATTATTTTGTTTTGTCCGTTTTTTTTTTTTTTCCCTCTTTGAAATGTCAAAGTTGGGGTTCGGCCTATGCGGCGGTGCGGCCTTATCGCCGGCAAATACGGTATGCAAGATGATGTCTGTGTTGTGTAAAAAAAAAGTTGTTTAGAAAGACCTTTTTTTAATGATGCTTTTAACATGGATGTTGATAGGACCCAGCACCGATGACTGAAGATATGTTAGAGGAACACGCTGAGGTGTTAGCCCAGCTTGGGACCTCATCAGAAGGGATGGAACTCAGAGCTAGGATGCAGAGTGCTTGCCTTCTATCTGATATGGAGTCTTTCAAGGTATAATTCAAAATGAAATCAAGTCATAGTCAAAAAAATGGTAGTGCTTGTTGATAAGAATGGAATTGATCAGAAAAGGTTGATCATCTAGCATATAAGTATTTGTGTGTACTGAAAGGTTCTGGAATCATCAAAATGATAAGAAATTTGGCCCAGTCTTGGTAAAGTTACAAGCACTGTACACAGGAATATGTATATGGGACTACACGAACACGTGGCGTAAGAATCCGTCCCGATGTTCATGCTGTTACATGCCATATTTAGAATATTAAGGCATTTGAAGAGCCATGCTTTTCAGGGAACATTTTTAAACTGATGTTCATCCACACTCTCCGAGAACTCAACCTTCTCTTTATGAATATAATGCTGATCTTGTTTAGTGTACTGCTGCATAATAATAAGCCAAGGGTACTGTGGATGCCAAAGCCATACATAGAAATATAATCCTGGAGCTCCTTTTCATCACTATTTTTAAGCAGAAATAGCAACTTAATACAAAAAATGATATTAATGATACTCAAACCTAAAGGAAAGTACTGGATCGTTTGTGTTCATATTCATCTTGACACGTTGCCTATAGGAGCCAGGTGGTACATGTAGAGTATAAGTAGAGGTTTCTTGGTCGAGTGGTTACACCGCCAGACTGTCAATCACAAGGTCCACAGTTCAAGTCCCCCCGTGGCACTAATGTCTTTGACAAGACATTGATCTACATTTGCCACACTCAACCCAGGTGATGTAAATGGGTACCTGACAGGAATTACTTCCTTGAAATGCTAGAGCGCCGTAATGGCAGCACAGCTAAAGCCGGAGTAATAATCTTTAAGTTTGGAAGTGCTTAGAGACTTAATTATAATTCGCGCTATACAAAAGCTGAGTATTATTATTAGTATTATTATATATATTAAGCCTATGGAATTTTTGATAATTCAGTAGTCAATAGGTTAACTTCATAAACTGATTTCTGACCTTCTTACACTCAGGCTGCAAACCCAGGCTGCACCATAGAAGACTTTGTGAGATGGTACTCCCCTAGAGATTGGGTTGATCAGGATGACCCTCTCATGCCTGCTGATGAACAGGGGTCAGAGGGCAGGGTCAGGGGTCAACTTAGCCAGAGAATGCAGGTAAATGGATCGGGCTTTGACTATTGTGGTGATGGGATTGTAACAAAAACATCAGTCACATTTTATTGGAGGATATTTGGTACACATGCCACTTTTGCTTTAACAATAATAAACAAATTCATGTATAAATGTTTATATATTTCTATGTTTAGTGTACAATCTTTGACAAAATGAGCAGTTACCTGAATATTTTATTTTTAGAACGAAAGATGTCACTGGTATTTTGTTTTTCCTGGCTGTCTAGTTATTTGCATCATTGTGGCTTCTTAGTAGCTGTTGTTCATAGTCCCAAAATTTTAAAACTCTAGAACTTCAAAGTTTCAATGATAATCGTCCACAAAACAAGTGGATACATAGTCATAAATTTTAAATTGTTGGCTATATTACACAGAATAGTTAATGTTTAACATTGTAACACATTTTGTCTTTAGTTTTAGCAGGGGAATGAATAAATGTATAATCTTTCCTTGTTTTGAATATGTATGTCTAGTTGCCAGGTAACACATGGCAGGAGGTTTGGAGTCAATCAAGACCAGTTCCTTGTCATCGTCAGAAGAGATTGTTTGATGATACCAAGGAAGCAGAGAAGGTGCTTCATTTCTTAGCGTCTGTGAAACCTTCCGAGCTGGTCCTGCATCTCCTTCCTGTCCTGGTGCATGCCGCTCTGCAGAGACTCGAAAAAGCAGGTATGGTGGTAGTGGTGGTGGTGGTGGTGGTGGTGGTGACATGATGGTGGTGGTGACATGATGGTGGTGGTGACATGATGGTGGTGGTGACATGGTGATGATGATGGTGGTGGTGGTGGTGGTGGTGGTGGTGGTGGTGGTGGTGGTGGTGGTGGTGGTGGTGGTGGTGGTGGTGGTGGTGGTGGTGGTGGTGGTGGTGGTGGTGGTGGTGGTGGTGGTGGTGGTGGTGGTGGTGGTGGTGGTGGTGGTGGTGGTGGTGGTGGTGGTGGTGGTGACGGTGACGGTGACGGTGACGACGATGACGATGACGATGACGATGATGATGACGATGATGATGATGATGATGAGGATAATTAGGATGAGAAGATGAATGTGATAGTAATGGTGATTGTGATATTTTAGTTGTTAGTTAGAATGAGGGAGTCCTGAATAATAACTCAACAAACGGTGATTTACTGTGCCTTAAAGGTAATACAAAGTTTTGGGAAATTTCGAAAATTGGGTGGATAGTGATTCTTTCAATTTTGATAAATTTGGATGCCCCTGTGGATGTATTATTAGCACTAGAAAATTAAGCCTCTAAAACACTTCTGCTTTCGAGAAAAATTGAATATAAAAATTTACCGGTGCTCCCGGTAAAAGTTTGATAATTTATTCAATTAGCTACTACGGCCGTACAATGGTAGCTGCGACCATTAAAATCTCATATAATTTCCAAACGGGAATAGCTAATCGGTCGATTTTAGTCAAGAAACATTGTTTTATAGCTTAATTAATATCTTTACCTTGAGAAGGAGCTATACAAAATAAAGAGTTTATTATTTATAAATTCATAACTTTAGACTCGATTCCAACTGCGACAACCATCACTGAATATTGTAGGATCGCATATGCTTCCAATATGTTCATTTGAACCAAATTCATGACCCCATACCAAAACTTTGTATTACCTTTAACTCTGTCAGTCTGTGAGGTTTATTCAGTCATATTAGAAGGGCCTCTGGCGCCCTCTTGCATTATTAACATTATAATCTCAATTAGATCACATAAACAGAATGTTGTAACAGTAATAATGATGATGATGGTGGTAATAATGTTGATGAGGAGGAGTATGCCGAGGAGCAGGAGGAGAATTGTGACCGCGATGGTAATGATGGTAGTGGTGATGATGATGATGTGATGGTGATGATAATTATTGTAATTTTGATGATGAATACCAGGATTTTTTAATTTATGATGGGGATGGTGTTGATGATAGTAATGATAATGCTGCTCGCTATTATGATGTTACTTATGGTGAAGATGATGGTGTAGATAATGGTATTGAAAGCAGCATTCATTATGATCACATTTATAACAATTATCTTAATAATGGATTACCAGGTTTTGATTAATGAATTTATTACCTCTCTACATGACAACCTCAACTCCTACTTCTTGGAAATATAAAACATTTGTTGTTGTTGTCATTTTAGGTGCAGAGAAAGTGCCATCTTTGAAGCCCCATTTTCCTCAGCTTCTGAACACGGCATCAAGGATGACAAGAGCTCCTGTTCAAGATATCAAGAAATATGAGGTAAGCTAGAAGTAATCTGCAACAAAAGTATATCTGCCTGTCTAGGCATGTAAATTATCAGAGGGATGAGCATTTCCCCCCTCTGTACTTCACCTGTCCGTAATTTAAAATGTTGTGATGTTTAGAAGAGAAAAAATTAATCTTTATACCTGACTCCTTCGCATCATGCAGGTATTGAATTGCCATATTTTTAGGTTGAATATTGCAGTGATATTATACAAGTAAATTAATAAAATGTGTCTCATCATAATTATGCAATATTTGCATTTTCAACGATTCGTATCACCTAAATGTTACCTTATATTTTTTTTTAATACAGGAAATAGTCAAGCAGGTGGGGGCTTGTAGAAGTCATTATCGCTAGAGACCAGTCACTCCGAGCTAAGTTCCTACCCTCTAATGAGAGTGGAGCAGACCATCTTAGCCATGCCGCTGTGCAGGAACTGGAGGAGTTTGTGACCAAACTACAGGAGCAACCAGAGGTGTTTGTACACAAAGGCTGGGAGGGGTGTAGTAGGAGGCATTATTCATAAGCTCTACAGTGCTGCTCAACGGGTTAGTCCATTCATCTCTGCTTAGATAACATTATATTCTCTTTTTCATTTGACATGCTTTCAGTGAGGCAAATGTTGTTTTTGATTTGCGAGTTTTTTTTAGTGTAATTCCACCTAGAATTAAATAAGTGGAAGCCAGTGAAGCAGATGGTTATTATCGTTGATATGATGGTTTTTAAACCATGCTTTTATAAGATAAGCAAATTTAGGATACT
>JAVYIG010010378.1:0-69683 GCA_035222895.1 Strongylocentrotus droebachiensis
TGAACAATCCAATGCAAAGAATAATACTGATCATGTATACATAACATAAGGGTAATGTTGACTGAACAGTATAATGGTTTTAAAACGATATTTAGACATAACTCGGCATACTAAATGTAAAAAAGATATACACGTAAATCATTACTAGTAGTCGAGCCTAGTTCCATAGTTTGACAAGCATTTTTTTCTCTTTAATTTGTTAATACATATAAATGTAAAACTTGTTTGTTTCGTATTTACATATATTCAGTCAAATAACACAATATCATTTTTGCATTTCTAAAAGAAAACAAAACAAAAAACAAAGTTTAAGTGCTAAAGCATATTTATAATGAAAGATGACACATCTTTAAATGAAATCATACAAACGAAATACAAAATTATCCTTGCGTTGTCTTACATGTTGGCTGACAGAGTGGGCCACTTTCTTTTCTCCTAGTTGCATATCTGTGCTCAGTGGCGGATCCAGGAATTTCTAACCGGGGGGGGGGAGGAGCAAAAAATCGCATGGGGTGAAATATATGAAAAACGATGGAGGGAAGCGACAGCGGTGAGGCGTCAGCGGCGAGGGAGCGGAGCGACCAATCGGGGGGTGTGTCTGCATGGGACGGGGTTCTGGTCCCCTCCCAGAGTAAGAAGCATTTGCAATTTAAGAACCACATTCGGCTCATTTTCAGGCATTTCCTTGAGTAATATGACGTAAAATTGCTTTCTCCTACCCCCTCCAAGAGTAGGGATCTTCAATTTGCAATTTGAGAACCACATTTGCGCATTAATGTCTATCGGCACTTCCTGGAAAAAAATGAGGGCTTCTGATTGGTTAGAAGTTAGAGAAAAGTGATCTGTCAAGTCGCGAGACGTTGTATATGCTCCGTTGCTGCACACTGCTCAATCAAGACGGTGGTCTGGTACTTCACCAGTAGTACTTGCAAAAATGTTCTCGAGTGTATAAACTGTGTTGTTATCAGGGGCGTTGCGTTGCTTTTTCAGCGGGGAGGGGGGGGGGGGAGGGTTTGGGAGTTAGAGCCCACCGATTACCAACTAAATTACTAATACCAACAGAGATGGGTTTTTTTGGTATCACGGATCCTGCTTTTGACAAATTTAATTTTGTAATTTTTCATGCCAAGTATTATCTGTATTGCTGTCGATATAACAAGATATTGCCTACCATGTATAAATTTATTTGTAAATTAAAACTAAGTTGTGCTATCGAAAAAGAAATTGCCCTTGGTCGGGATAGACTTGACTCTTGGAACAAGAAATGGGATCTTTTGAATATTTAAATGATGTGTATGCTTTATATTCTGGGTATTAAACGCTCTTTTTTTTATCTTTTTTTTTATATAGGGTGTTTCTACATACATGTAATATGACCTGTTGGGTACATGCTGAACCCTTCTCTGTCTGTATTTTTTCACTTTCGATGTATATTGTACGTATTTTGTCTTGTCTATTTTTGTTTTTGTTTGGTAATGTTTAAAAAAAAATTGCCTACATTGTCATTAGATTGTATGAGGTCAACTTAAGAGTGTAATATGGAGCTGGTGGTTATATTTTGTATGTTTTTTCCCCCCACCAGTTCCAAGTGCAAGTACAGGCGAATAAACATGAGAAAAAAAAAAGAAAAACAACTAAACTAGCCAACATTTACCGACAAATATATCAATGTCAATGTCCCAATGTCTACCAATTAACCCTATAAACCCGGGGCAGGAACTAAGTTATTTTTCAGTTTTCCCCCTCCCGCGCGAAGCGCGGCAGCCTTGTGCACTTCATTAAATTATTAGAGAAAGACTCGGAAGACAATTCGTTGTACCGTTCCCGACTCTTCATTCTTGTTTTGCCCCTCCCGCGCGAAGCGCAGAAGCTATGACGTTTCATCATGTAATTATGAGAAAAAGAAGACGATTCGTTGTACCGTTCTCGACTCTTAATCCTTGTCTGAATTCAGTTTTCCTCTTCCCTTTGAAGTTTCATTTAATTATTAGAGAAAGAAGGTGATTCGTTGTACCGTTCTCGACTCTTAACCCTTGTCTAAATTTAGTATGTCCCCTCCCGCGCGAAGCTTTGACGTTTCATTAAATTATTATTCTTAATCCTTGTCTGAAGCGAAGCGCGGGAAGCCCGGGAAGCCCTCACGTTTCATTAAATTATTAGAGAAAGAAGACGATTCGTTGTACTGTTTTGACTCGAAGTCCTTGTCTGAGTTCAGTTCCCCCCACCCGCGCGAAGTGCGGAAGCTTTGACGTTTCATTAAATTATTCCTTGTCTGAATTCAGCGGAAGCCTTGACGATTATTATTAGAGAAAGAAGACGATGCGTTGTACTGTTTTTCAATTCTTAATCCTTGTCTGAATTCAGTTTCCCCCTCCCGCGCGAAGTGCGGAAGCTCCGCCGTTTCATGAAATTATTAGAGAAAGAAGACGATTCACTCTGACTGTACTGTTTCTTTTCTAATGTTTTTCCTTTCCCTCTCATTTTCGCCTTCCCCCTTTTCTCATTTTTCCAGACTGCAGCGCAATTTTACCGACAATATACTGACACGGGTGGGGGGGGGGGTGGGGTGTCGCACCCAACATCCCCCTTTAGCGACACCCCTGGTTGTTATCCCATTATTATTTTAAAAGAAATGCAATACCTCATGCTCTCGCACTCTTGTATTGTTGTTTAATTCTCTTTTATTTCATTTTCTTTCTCCTTTAACTATTTCCCCCTCTTTAAAAAAAAAATTGATTGGGGGTGGGGGGGGCTACACGTCTGGCAAGAGGGACCTTATATTATGCACACTGCATACCGCCCCTTTTCGGTAAAAAAAAAAAAACACCTTCTCATGATACCATTCCCCTTTCTTTCTTTCTCCTTCTCTCTCCACCGTCTTTCCCCTTTCCTTTCCCCTCCTTTTTCTCTTCTCCCATTTTCTCTCCCCCCCCCCCCACTTTTCTTATTCTTTCTCTCTTCCCTTTTCTTTCTTTTTCACTCCTTTTTCTTTCCCCCTCTTTCTTTCCCCTCCTTTTTCTCCTTTTCTCCCTTATTCTTTTTCCACTTCCCCCTTTTTTAAACCGGGGGACACGTCCCCCCTGAATCCGCCACTGTGTGCTGTATCATCTGATAATAATCGACTAGTGTGGTAAAACACCTCTTGCCAAATCATACATAAAATTAATGTTTTTATTATTTATTTCCACATACGGGCGGAACACCCTAGTCAGCACAGCTGTTTTTTCATAGGGGTCCAATTAAAATACATAGCTGATAGTTGATACACGTATACACTGAAGTTCATGAAGTTTAATAATAATATTTCTAGTCTTTGAAAAACAGATTTGGAGTCTGTTCTAATTGGACTGAATGTAATTGCTCTCATTGCCATCTTTTGACTTAAATATATGCAATTCAGATTACTTTCGTATTGCTCCCCCCCCCCCCCCCCCCTCCCCCCCTCCCCCTCCCCCCTCCCCCCATAGGCGACTGTGCTGTAGAGAATTAGGCAATTAGTCTCTTTTTAGTCGCTCCGCGTCTATCAGACATGTGGCCTTGTTTACAGGCTACACTGTCCTCAAATTACGGTGAGTTATGAAATTGCAGACCCGGCTTCACGCACGTTTTGCAGACTTTTTTAATTTCTAAGAGAAATCTAAAGCGCCGTAAACAAAACCAAAATGACGACTGTGAGTACTTTTCTTTTATGTTACCTATATTATTCCGTATAGAATGACAAATGCTGTATTTTAGTTTTGGTCTATAGTAGTCTATAAGGTAAAAAATAGCCAATAATGTAAGATTAATGGTGAATTAAAATTGCGTCAACTGTCTTGTATTTTTTACATTTTAGTATGGTTGTGTATGGACAGAAATTGTTATGGTGTTTGCGGTCACGTTTTGGAGTTGTGTTGTTCCTAGACCGAAATTTCTGTCTCTTTCGGCCTTCGGAGGAGCCGACCCTACCCAAATCAGAGGCTAACGAACGAAAGAGACAGAAATTTCGGTCTATGTAGTAGATCTAGACTAGTCTTAGTCTAGATCTAGATCTAGACTAGACCCTAGATCTATGTTGTTCCATACAAATAATTCCTCTTCTTCTTCCATTTGTTTAATAATAATACCCGTATCCTGGGTATGGGTGCCTGCCCTGCCTTGGTGGTGGTGGTGATGGTGTGACCAAAACTCAAAAGTCCAAATTTCGCGCGTGACCTAAAGTTAAGTTCACGTTTGCTATCTCAAAAAATTGGTAAGATTTCGAAAATCTGATGTCACCAATGGAAAGAGGAACGTAAAATAACTCTGTAGAGTCTAGACTGTAGATCTAGGTCTATTCTAAGTAGATCTAGGCCCTAACAAAATTTTCTTTGGAATTGGGAGCGAAATTGTGAAAATATTGACAAACGATCGGCAAATTTTGCACTTATTTGCGTCCGTTCCTTAAAAATTATAAACTTACCGATAAGGGTCTGAAAATCTTCAATTTGAGAGCAGATTTCCACAAAATTGTTGATAAAAAGCGGTACCAACTGATTGTAGACATATGACATCTTGCCTTGCAAATTATGATTAGATTCTAGAGTAAAGCACTAAAGGAGGGTGTTTTCGGCCACTTAACTTAGACAAAATCCTATTTTTTTGGACCCTTTCTTTACTTCCTATTTATTATCATTTCTTGTTCAAATCATGAAGCAAATATTATTATTTAAACAAAAAAAGAATCCCAGAAAAAAATCACGAATTGCCATGACAATATTCATTTCAATTTTCACGGTTTTGGAGGCAGTTATCGGCATAGCGAACCAGTTTTCGGCTGCATGTACAAAGTCAATAGGAAGCGCGTGCGTTTCCGCGCTGATCTATAGCACTAGCAGGCGGAGCAGGTGTCGCACGCCGGAGCTCCCCGGAGCTCGCCAGGCCGAAAACTAGTACTGCAGTGATCGGAAATTGGAATCTGAATTAGACAGAGATATCGTGTGTGCGTTGCGGTGTCCGGCTGCATTGATTTAATACATGCGCGGTGAGATACTTTTGAGCTTGAGACTAACACAAAATCGGGCTCTATATCTGAAAAATACTTGAAATAAAGCTCATTTTATGGTACCCATATTTCTTACAGACACGCGCCAGATACTTGATTTTTCAGATTCGGGTAGCGGGACCGCCGATTACATTGCTAAAATGTGATATTTTAGGATATATTTTCCATTGCAAATGTGGTTCTTCTGTGACTCTGGCATGGTATGGTATGTGTGGGATATGTGATGCTGTTATGCGATGTATTTTAAAGGGATTTTACCATGCATCCAACGGATCGGCCGAAAACTGGTGATGGTCGATTACCCCCTCCTTTACTCTAATACCTTTTGATGGATCAAATTTTTTGATAAATCGGCTCTAAACTCTCGTGCGTGAACTTAGGTCTTGTTGTTTTTATTACTTTTTTAGGTGCAGTGCGCACGCCGATCCGAGATCGAAGTTTTACTAGATCGCGAAATCTCTGGAATCCTTTGACATAATTTTTTTTAGTTCAATAGTTCAATATTACTATGTTAAGAGGTACTACATGTAGGTAGTCTATGTATGAAGGGGTGACCACCAAACTTCTCGCAGATATGTCAAAATCTGCGCGAACTTTGAATATTATAAAATGTGATAGTACCTCCTTACATACTATACTGGGGTGTGTGCGGGTGGACCACTACACCGGGTTTTCCCTAACTCCAGGAAGCTCCGAGGCCAAAGGCTTCGGAGCTTCAGAGGGTGAACAGGAAAGCGATTTAAACAGCAGATTCAAATTGGGCGACATTAATCTCAAAATATGCAAAGGGAGTAATTACAATTTTGACTTCTACTTTATACTATGTTGCTCAACTCCTCTGGGCATCTCGACAGCTACTTGAAATTATAATTTGAAGAAGTCTTCGATGGGAAAAAGGGGTTGATTCTTAGTCCTACCCCGACGATTCATCCACATGTTGTATCGTCGATTCAACATGGCATAGAGAAAGTATGCATGCGCAGTAGCGCATGCAGCTAAGCAACACGCGTAAGCTTGCCCACGTACGCTTGCTAGTTGACTCTTTTCTGTTCTCATGCGAAGCACTTCGTAATTAGTCAAGAATTTAACTAAAAATGTGAAAATTTGCAACCGGCTGACAGGGATTTGCTTACCTTCCACGTGATGATGATAATGAGCGAGGCGTGGTTTAAAAAGAAAAAGAAAACAGCTTTAACTTCAGGGTACACTGTTGCAATAATCATCTAAACTGGCTGTGATCAAACTTTCACTAAAGTATGATATCTTTACTTCTTAATTTTTTTTCTCCAGGGAATGCCATTGAACCCTAAGCCATTTTTAAATGGTCTTACTGGAAAACCTGTGATGGTTCGACTCAAATGGGGAATGGAGTACAAGGGCTACTTGGTATCCGTTGATGGCTACATGAATGTTCAGGTAATATAAACTATTGTGATTCATTACAAAGCTTTGAATTATTGGTTGAGTGGCATTGTAATAGGGCTAGTCCAAGCTATTTGACCTGTGAGTGTGACGTACTTGACAGATCAGAATCTACATACCAGTCTAATTTTGAAATGCAATTCACAAATCAAAACATTTCTGGTGATATCATAGCTAGTTGTACCTTTTTAAGTACAGTGTACATGCAAAGAAATTTGTAACATAGTCCTGTTAACAAGGGTTAATTCTAATTGATACCCGGTAGGATGCGAAAGTTAATGTGGTTGGATTAGCAAGTGGCGCTTGTAAAATGGCGACTAGCTGGAATGCTCCCCAGGGAGTGGAAAATGTGCAAACATTGTGTTGCGGGTAAGCCTGAATCCGATGACCAGGGTAATAATATGTTCCGCGCCTAGAAACAAAGTATTAGGCGCGTTATAAATGTGAGCTATTATTATTATTATTATATGAGGCATGACATATGGGACTAGAGAAAAAATTATTTTTCAACCACAAAAGTCATCAAAAATCTTCTGAATTATAAGGGAAATATATTTTCGTTTTTAAACATCAATCATACATACATGTGTGTGACGTACGCATACCTGCCAACCACCCCGATTTAGGCGGAGTTCCTCCGCATTTTTCATACCAACTCTGAATTCCGATTGCATGCCTCAAAACTCCGGTTTTTTTAAATTTTAAAATATTTTTAAAACAAACGACTGTTGCATAAGACTAAAGCATAACACAGCACTGATAACCAGATCACGCCGACATCCGCGCTCGCGCTCATAGAAGATATACACAGCGCAGCCCGAACGTGATCGTTAGTTCCGCAGTCATTATCCATGTACTGCATGTACTAGTACATGGAAGCATGTGCGCACGCTATATCGATAAAGTGTGTGCGGACGTTGTACTAATACATACACTACATGCAGCGTTGTTGCATAGACTGCATGCGTATAGCCCACGTGTATTTATATTACATGTGCAGTTGATACACCGTGCATAAACACTGTCTGTATACATTGGCGTGTTTTCTTCAATGCTTGTGCGATGACTGCGATCGTGGAAGCTTGTTATTTACCGGACTTCCTCAGATTTATTTTGGATTACTACTACTATATTCTTCTTCTTCGTTGATTTCTCCATTTTTGAAGGACAAAATGGGTAAGACTCGTGCTGTTCATAAAAATAGACCCTAAAGTCCTGTGTACCCCCCCCCCCCCCCCCCAATCTACGGGCTACTACCCCAATCCTTCGGTGGTTTGCGACCTCGTAGTCCATCCAGAAAAATTTACTCCGAATTTCTCTTGTCTCAGGTTGGCAGGTATGCGTACGGACGATTTGTCCTTATATAACATACACAAAAAACATATTTTATGATAAAAATGTATTATGTTAGCTAATTTACAGACGCAGCGCATGGTACATGTAAAACTTAAAAAATTGTTTCATTTTGGGCCAAGAAGGGTTGAGATGTGATTACCTCATAGGCTTTGTACACGAGTATATAGGATTCAAAGCAAAATATCTAATGTTTCCAAGATAACTTACTGACCAACCAAAAGAGAAAAGAAAGAAGTTAGTAGGCTGTTCAAAATAATTAAAGGTTATCCTATGGATTGAAACATGCTTCTGTAAAAACCTAGATAAATTGCATCATTTTGAACAATGAAACACTGATGCACGATGCATAATTTACCTTTTAAAAGAAGCACATGCATATGGCCTGACACACACCGTCCCATCAGCCCAAACTTAGTACAAGGCGATTTTGGCAACATTTTTAATGGCCCTGGTGCTTAATCACCTGTGACAGAAATATGAATTTGGTATCATTGGACAGAAAACAAGTTACTCTTCATCATGAAATAGACTTCAACGTCATATTGGTTATGAATTTTAAATCAGGAGCTACCAAAGTTGGTACACTTTTTATGCCTCCGTTAGGAAGTATCCGGAGGCATTATGTTTTCGGGTTGTCCGTCCGTCCCGTTCTAGTGATCGCGTTATGTGAAGAACCAATTGATGGATTCCTTCCAAACTTTGGTCATGTATGTATCTTGCAGAGCCGATGAACTGATTAGATTTTGGGGTCACGAGGTCAAAGGTCACAGGGCTCAGGGCTCATTATGTATGCAAAAATAGCTTGTGAACTCATTTTTATTAGAACTGACAGATGGATTACTATTTAACTCAGGACATCTTGCAGAGCCAATGAACTGAGTAGATTTTAGGGTCATGAAGTCAAAGATCAAAGGGTCATATATGTATATGAGAAATTGCTTGTAATCACGATATTCTGAGAACCTGTTAATGGATTACAATTGAACTTGAATTTGAAAAATTTCTTCTGTTTTGGTTTGTAAAATTGCTCTATGACGGAGGCATCATTTTCGACTGCGTGCAGTCGAAGTTCCATCTAGTTTTATATGCACTGAATACCAGAACTTCATTAAAACATTTTTGGGAAAAATCTTATTCTTGGAATGTGAAAAACAGACATCAACATTGCTAATCAACAACTAATAGCGTAATTCATTATTTTTCAAACAAATTTGTTTTCATTCTCAATTACTTGCATGCCTAGTTCTCTTTGTCCAAGCATGAAAACAGTTAAAAAAATTATTTGAATATTCATATATGAAAAATGCATCGCCCCGTACGTCACGTTAATTGATATCCATTTTTAATAATTAGCGTAGGATTCAATAATTACCAAATCTTTTTTTCTTCTAAAGATCATTAAATTCAAAGTTTTAGCATTAAAATTTCGTATATTTCGCTTTATTTTAATGACTTTGAATTTTTGACACCCAAGCGGAAACTAGCTTGGACCTGCCCAATAGCAATCAGATTCAGTTCAGTGGTAAATCGTTAAATGTACAAAAAATATGAGAGAGACTCGGGGAGAAAATGTCCTCATTTTAACATGTACACGTAGGTCTTCCTGCAAGAAAAGCAGATGTAATTTGAGTATTATGTACATGAAGAAACTGTCTACAAATACACATCTTCACTACCTGGCATTGTAAGTGATCATAATTTGAATTGTATATTTCTTTTTTTTCCTCCAGCTTGCAAGCACAGAAGAATACATTGATGGAACATTTACAGGGAATCTTGGTGAAGTACTGATCAGGTATGTTGTGTACAGAGTCTACTAGTGTATGTGTGTGTACAAAAGTACGACATTGATTCAAACCAGTCCATGACCTCAAATCAGTCACCAAAGTTAAGATTACCTATTTTGTATTACATTTTTGTTTAAATTAAAGGGGAAGAGTTCTTCCCTCCCCTAAAAGTATTATATTAGAAGTAGCACTCTGTGAGACCTTCAGATGGGTATATTAAAGGAAATCTCACCCCAACGAATAAGTGTAGGTCTTCTGAAAAATGAGATGTATTCCTGCCCTTCCAGCCATTTTCTTGAAAATGTGATGTAGCAGTTTAAGTTGACATGTATCATGCACCACAATAGTCGGAAAGACTTAATAAAATATCAATCACAAAATAATATAGGTACAAATATAAATTGTATTTTTAGAATTTCACAGTTTATGATTGCACTACATGTATGTGAATGACTTTCGATAGTTTTTTTCTCCATTTTCTGCACTTCTAAATGTTTCTTGCTATCTCCCCTCATCTGTAATGATAAGGACCCCCTTTGTCTGTCTCTTTTCGCCCTTCTTCTCTCTCTCTGTCTCTCTCTCTTTCGTCCCCCTTCTCTCTCTCTCTGTCTCTCTCTCTGTGTCTCTCTCCTTTGTCCCCCTTCTTTCTCTCTCTCTCTCTCTCTCTCTCTCCTTTCTCTCTTTCTTTCCCTCCTTCTCTCTCTTTCTCATCACTCCAACTCTCCCCTTCCTACACCACTCCCTTTCTCTTTTAACAAAAATTTGAATTTGATCAATGAATTTTTATGAAATGTCTATACAGTATCTTTAATTGTTTATTTATGTCATATTTTGTGTTATTTGAATTTGAATTGCAATTGTATTGTATCTTTGTGAAATTGATCGCAATTCAGCCATTGGCTGCGATGTCCTTTTTAATAAACCATTTCTATTTTATTGTACATGCCAAGATAAAGCCCTGTAATCTAGGTTTAGACATGTACACGTCCATTTACTGGTAGTTTTCATTTGCTGTTTGCCTACAATTTTTTTTTTTTGAGGGGGGGGGGGGGGGAATTCTTGGTCCTAGATGAACATGTACTTAGAAGTGAAGATGATATAATACAAAACTGCTGCAGAATTTTGCCTACTGTATACAACCCAAGTGCAAATGTAAACAAATATGTCTATAACAAAAGCTTTTGCTAATTAATGTATTATTTTTCAATCTTCTTTGTAGGTGTAACAATGTAATGTACATCCGCGGTGTGGAAGAGGAGGAAGAGGATGGAGAAATGAGAGAATAGCAGCTGCCTGCAGTACTATCATTTGAATGAAGCATGAACAAACTTGAACTCTGTACATATGTGTATATGATCGTCCAGTAGTCGGTTGCATCCTGTAAAATCAGCTGACTTTCCAGGGAGATCTCAATAAGCAGACGGTGCCTCCCCCTCGAGGATAATTTTATCGGACATTCCACATAGAACAAGATGATGGTTGGACAGGATACGATGTGTAGCTGTATGCAGTATGAACATTCACCTGCGTATTGTGCATGACTGTTATTGTTTTACCATTTTTCTTCTTTTGTTTGTGATTTGGTTTTAAAATCAGGCTTCACTTCCTCTCTACTCTGCCAGCCAACATGTGATGGGGATAAAACTAATTTCACTGAAAATGCTACCCGGTCTTTTTTTGTTGTTGTTAATTTGGCAAAATTATACTTAGGTGCCAACTGTTTTGGAGGAGAGGTTTTTTAAATACACGTAATTTATTTTTGGCCTTTAATTTAAACTGATGTTTTGAACCCTTGATTACTGGAGTCGCTGGACTCTTTTTCTGTAGAACTTTCGTGCAAATGCCTACGAAATATAGTGATATACTGTATTTTTGATTTTGCCTGACATGGAAGGATGGCAGGTACATGTATGCCTTAAAAGAAGAGATGCTTTGAATGCTGAAAATTATCCAATATTTGACTGGACAGAAGAACGTCAAAAGATGTAAATTGCATTCTGCTCCATGGTAAATTCGTTCCTGGCGAGTTTAGTCCTGTAATTTGTTAGGACCCATTATATAAATGTTCATTATTTCTTTTATTTGCTCTCTTGTAAATTAGTTAACATATCTTACCATCATGAGTAGATGTACAAATAAACATTTTGTATTATAAAGTATATGAAATTTGACTTCTTGTGTTGAACTTCTAGCGATTGAAAATAGCAGGTTTGAGTGAAATTTGTGGGTGCTTATGAACAATTTAAACAAAGAAATGGCCCATGGATACTGGTGTGACTTTTGTCATCTAACAAACTTTTAATGTGTACCTTTTACAAATGCTGATCACTGTATCTTAGCTTGTACATGTGATTGTGTAGTGTCCAATTTTTTCGACACATGCTCGTGCAACAATTACTCCTTGAAATATCCTACACTGTTTTGGCTTCAACTCTTGACCCAACGTTACACCCAATCCTTACCTTAAATCCAATGTAAAACCCAATCGTAACCCAACACTATTAAACCAAACATAGTGAACCTTTGACAAATTTCCTGGGGCAATTGTCTTTGGAGCAAATAGCAGATCACTGATATTCTTCAAGGTTTGGAAATCATGAAAAGACAAATAATTATTTAATGGTGTCAGGGTTAAGCATTGTTAAAGAGAGGAGTGATAACAAAATGTGTAAGAAAAGGGGTCGAAGACCGATCATGATATAAATTGGAAAGAGTGGAAAGACTGAAAAAAGTAAAAATAGAGCAGACAGAATAAATCATAGCACTGCCGGCAGAAGATCTTTAGTACGCATGCATTGCACAAAGCAAATTTCTGATTACTCATTTAAAAGGTGACTGTTTAAGCCATGTTATATAATTTCAAATATGACAGAGATTTCTCTCCTTGTAAAACAAAAGAGAAAATGGATTGTAACTAGCTAATGTGAGTAATTTTATATCAAATAATTATAATGCATTTTAAAGGTAATACAAAGTTTTGGGAAATTTTGAAAATTGGCTGGATAGTGATTCTGTACAATTTTGATACATTTTGATGCCCCTGTGGATGTTATATTGACCTTGAGAGGGAGCTATACAACATAAACAGTTTATTATTACAATTTCATCACTTTACACTCAATTTCAACCGCGCCAACGATCACTGAATATTGTAGGATCGCAAATGCTTCCAATATGTTCATTTGAATCAAATTCATGACCCCATACCAAAACCTTGTATTACCTTTAAGTTAGGGGCATTTTAATGCTAATGTCCTGCTTAACCCAATAGTGTGCATCTGCGTTATTAAAGCATAACCGTTCAACAAATAAGCCCTTCTGCTAGCTTCACAATAAAATAAGTATGGTATACATGTACCTTGAATTTATGTAATTGTATATTTGGATATTTGAAAACATCTTTACACACACAGACACAATGACTCATTTTTAAACAAGCAAGGAGAATATATGAATGAAGACAGAAACATTATGTATATCTATTCTAGGCAAGAATTTTATTGCAAATAAATGGTATCTGCAGTAGGCCAAAATAGAGCAAATTCACACCAGTCGTGGAACTCCAAATGGAACTGGGTTTTACACCATCTACAACTGACCAATCAGAGATTGGTGGTTTATGTTAAAACCTTGAAGTGCAAGCACACACAAATGAAATTACCTTACACAGTGAGGGACATATTATCAATGGAATGTAAATAACATGCTTGATGCTTGGTTCAGAATACATGTAATGGTGTAGTGGTGTACAGACATAAAATATATCACCAACAGCAAAACAAAATTAACAAAAAAAATTTAAATAGAAATTTGGAATATTTAATGATTTATCATTTTGTGAGATAAAATCTTTCTAAAATGTCTACGAGAATACTTTCATCAACTACATACACATGTTTCTAAAAAATGTGATCGCAAAAGCTATCCTCCCTAATTCGATAGCAAGATATGATTTGATGCATAAATATAGGTATCTAACATATTTCAGTGCAAAAATGAATAGATTGGCAGTACAAAATGTGTAATTTTTCAATACTGATTCATTTGAATAAAAATAGCTGGAAAGGCACTTTGGGTATCCTTGATACTAGATTGTTCTCACAATAATGAAAATTAAATGATTTGTTGTTGTTCTCACATTCAAGAGAATTAGACGAGATCATTTGATTCATACAATTATGATCATTGATTATAACCTATTTATATGCATCAACACAATCTACACAATATAACTATCAAATATACAATACTACTTGACTTTCTTATTAAAAGTTCACACTCTTTGTCAAATTCAGCCTGACGCCCAAGTCATTTTCAACTCTCCCTAAAGATGTCTTTCCATCTTCTACTTCCCCACCCCATCACCCTCTTGAATTGACACTGGCCGCTGATGTTGACCACTAAAATGTGAAGACCGAGCTTTCTACGAATCGATACTTTGGCAGACATTGCATGAAGTATTTTTTCAGAAGGGTAAACAAAATGTATTCATAATGCACCTCATTCCCTTTGATAGTGATTATTCTAGAATGCACAAACTGGGACTTTTCCTTGTATCAAAGGTCTGTGGATATTTTGGGATCATTTGTACAGGTGCTTTCTCTGAAGAGGTCTCTTCTTATTATCATTACAAAATGATACCAAAGTGCAATTTCTGTCAAATTCTGGTCATGGTAAAGTTAAAGAGAAGGTTGAGTTCTGGGAAGAGGTGAAAAATAATTTGTGAGCGTTATCATTCTTATTATGCAAGTGTGGAAGAACATCAGATAAGACATGTTCCCTGTAAAGCATGGCTCTTTAAATGCCTTCATATTCTAAATATGGCATGTAACATCGTAAAAATCGGGGGTAGGATTTTTACGCCACGTGTTCGTGTAGTCCCATATACATCTTTCTGTGTACAGTGTTTGTAACTTTACCAAGACTTGGCCAAATTTCTTATCATTTTGATGATTCCAGAACCTTGCAATACACACAAATTCTTATATGCTAGATGATCAACCTTTTCTGGTCGATTCCACACCGTTTCTGTCACAATGCAATCGCATGACCAGAACTCAACTTCATCTTTAATGCTGTAGGGCTGATATGTGGTAGGTGGCTAGAGCTGACTGGAATGGACCATTTCTCCTCTCTTAATCACCATCTTGAGCAGCTCTTGATGACATCCCATCTGATAGATAAAGTGCTCCCATCTGTTGCCATGGAAACAGAAGATGTATATGAGAGAGGGCAAAGGGGTACAAAATGATCATTAACAAAGCCGGGATAGAGGCAAAACAAAACAAGAACACACGGGTATGAAAACTCAGTAAGACAATCTGTATCCATATCATTAATAGTTAGAAAGCATTAAAATGATAAAGAATCATATATCGATATATTTAGATCCATTCAACAGAATGCTTTTTGTTAGGAGGATGCAATAAGCTCTTTGATAATCCTAAAACCTAATCCTGGCATCAACAGACCCTGCAAACAAAATTATGCTCATAAAATGTCCAAGTTTTGCATAGCCTGCCCTATTGTTTTTAGCCGAATGTGATCAACAAATGTTAAAAGTACCTTGGAGCATTGATGATAAGCATGTCAGCAACCTTTCCGACCTCCAATGACCCATGGGTTGCTGCCCTCCCGATGGACTTGGCTGCATTGATGGTAGCAGCCGCTAGAACCTCTTCCAATGACATACGAAATGTCACACAGGCCATGTGCATGGTTAAAGGCTGGAAGAAAATGGTATGCATTATAGTAGCTTGCTTTGACTGTTTGTTCTGATATGTTTTACTATTGAATTCAAATAAGTGTAACTATTTCTTTCCTTCTATACTAGTCTTATCATTTTGTTTCTACATTATCCATATATCAATTTCTTAATCTGAGTAAGTCAAGGTATGATTTCAACTTGAATTTCACACAAAATGTTAAGCATCACTACACTTTCAATTTCATCAATCTAGATTATGAGACATAAATGGGGTTTATAGTCAATCAGTCACAATTACTGATGATAGGTCAATGCTACCTTGATTTTTTTTAGAGAAGCACACATATAACTAGAGTGAAGATATCACCGAGAATGAAAAGGAGGAAATAATACAAAGAAACAGGGAAACAACAAGCAAAAGAAAAGGGCAAACAATTTAATATTGAAAACAACCGTAAGAGAAATTGTTTACATTAAGCAATACAAGCAGATACAGAGAGAGGAATTAGAGGTAGAGACAAGAAGGAAGCGAGGGAGAAGGGGTTAAAAGAGAGAGATGGAGGGATCAGAGGAGGAATATGAGAGCAAGATGGGGTATGAAATAAATAGAAAGTAAGAAGAACAGAAAGAGATAGAGAGCGAAGGGGGAGGGGGGACAATACACTTTGTTTTTACCATGGACAGGCAATATGCATTGGGGTTGAAATCGGAGCCTAGCGCTACGGCCACTCCCTCACTGATCATCTGCCTTGCTGGAGGTGTCTTCAGTCTGAGGATATAGGCAGTGGTTGGCAGGAGGACAGCCACAGAGCCTGCCTCAGCCATGGCCTTGATACCGGCATCAGAGACCTCCTCCAGATGAGAGACGGCTCGGGCACCAAGACTGGCTGCGAGCTGAAACAAACAAAGAATCAAAGCAAACAGAAATAACAACAGATGCATTCATGTTGCACAGCTACTTCTTTAGGTTGGGTCATTAATTCCCCTAACTAACATAAATCATCATAAATCAATACAAATGAGCACAAAATTAGGTGATCTTCAAAACATGTACAACTTGCTGCAGCTGTCTAGAAGCTGGAATATCATACACTGCTTGTTATACACAGTTGTTATAATCCCTGTATCTAAACTTGTGTTTGACAACTATACACAGAAGTTGAACACAGACTGTTAGAATGTACCTCAGCAGCCTTGACATAGTGGAGCTCGTCTCCATGGATATTGATGGCCAGCCCCGCCCTGACACCAGCCTCCAGGATACTCTTGGTTTCCTCCGCCTCAAACAGACCCTTGTCACAGAAGACATCAATGTTCTCCACCTGCAGCTCCCCCTTGCTCATCAGGTCCTGGATCCTGGGGAGCTGGACCTCGATGACATCCAGGGTAGCCTCCTTCACTGTCATTCCTCTTAGAGATGGATTGGCAGAAGGAGGAAGAGGGTGATGACAAATGGTAGTAGACTGTCAAAACACACGGTTACATTTTCATGGAATTTGGAATTCATTGTAGGGTCGTTAATTCAACAACACAAGAAAATAAGCTGGCAAGGCATGGTTGAAATGTGTTGTAGGTAGCCTTGTGGTAAATTATCATTAGAACAAACTCACTGAAATGCCTGTGTCCAATGAACATGGAAATATGGGCTTATAGATTACAAGATAAGATATTATTTGGGATTCTGCAAAACACTCCCTGGTGACACTCACAGTCAATTTCCTACACTAAACAAATTCCTAACTTTAAACTTGGAGCTTACACTTAACAAATCTATAGCCCTACATCTAACCTATAGCCCAACTGCAGCTTGACTCTAACCCTTCATTTTCAATGAAAGATATTAATCTTAGAGCTAATGTCAGATCACCATAATTTTGATCACACAAATCACACTGGTCATAATTATGTGATAATAGTTAATTCTTAAAAACCTTCCAAGAGAGTAAAAAAAAAATGCAAGTCAATATTTTACAGATATTAGAGGAAGAGAGAACACATACAAAACAGGTTCATATACAGACAGGGATTATGAATTTAGCAAGATAAAATACCAAAATGTTACCATCTATGAATGAAATTTTGAAATGTTAAATTCTAAGTTATTTGGTTCATTAGTTAGCACAAATATATCTTTTTATGATCAAATATGCAACCAATTGTATGGACAGGATTCAGAATGAAGAAAGGGATTGAGTTTTACTTGTGCCTATATTGTTTTGCTAATTGTGGTGGACAATAACATATATCCAGAGGGAGGAAAGACTCACTTTGGAACAGCATGTGCTCCACAGTAGGTGCTTGATATCTCAATAGGAAGCTCTCTCTTTGCTCGCTCTAACACCCTCAGCATCTTGATCTCTGTCTCTGCATCCAGACCATACCCACTCTTACACTCTACGGTCGTGGTCCCACATCTCAACATGCTCTGTAACCTGGCTCTCAGCAGGCCATAGAGGTCGTCCTCTGTGGCGTTCCGCGTGTGGTTGACTGTGAAGTGTATTCCGCCACCTGCCTTATGCACATCCATATAGGAAGCACCAGCTAGCTACAAGTTTAGTGAATGAGAGTAATCAATAAATACCAAAGGAGGGGGAGGGGGAGGGGGGCTAAAAACTGCATTTTGAAATTGTATACATAGAATTGATTACTGGTATATATCTTTCTCTATAAAAACTTTCACATAGAACCTTTCCCCAACAGCATACCTTTAGATAGGTAGGCCTAGGTGTGAAGAAAATAATGTGAATGCACATTGGCAAAAGGCAGCTCACCTAAGGATTAACTATGACAAAAAATGTGCAAATCTGGGCCATGATTTTACAATTTCATTTTACATGAGCTCATGTTGAAATTAATGGTAATTTTTACATGATTGTGTTTGATTATAAAATCCTTGTCGAAATTAAAGAAGTGGAGGTGACCAAGTATCAAGACATTACCTTCATTGAAAATTCATGAACTCTGTCTCCAGCCCATACAGGATGCGTATGACCATCAATCAATCCTGGAAGCTTGAAATCAAGAGAGAGAGAGAGAGAGAGAGGGGGGTGAGGGGGGAGAGAGAGAGAGAGAGATAGAGAGAAAGGGAGAGGGGGTGAGGGGGAGAGAGAGAAAGAGAAAGAGAGAGAGAGAGAGAGAGAGAGAGAGAGGGGTGAGGGAGAGAGGGAACAGTTAAATTAAATGAATTTTGAAGTGAAATGGTGGTAATACAACACATGCTACAGCAATAATTGCTCTTCAGTCCTTTCCTACACTGACTACATTCATACCTTCAACCCTGGACCTAATACAACACCTAATCAACTCTATCCCTGACGGTGCATGCCTGACCCTATATTTTTGAAGAAATCCTGCACTGATTAGCTGTTGCTGGAGCAAATTATGGATCACCAAAATATTCCATGCTCAACATTAAAAAGTGATGTACATGTGCACGAGGGACTGACACAGGTGTAGAGAAAGTGATATAAGGTGGGATGGAGCATTGTCTTTAAATGGCATAGAAAAGATGGATGATAATAAGTAATACAAAATACTAAAATATTCTTAGAAAATAAATCTAAGTACTCAGAATAAAAGATGCATAAACAAAATTCATAATCTGTTTCTTCAGAGATCTACTGAATGACTGAAATTACCAAAATGACTGCAAGTATGCATAGTTCACATCATATACTACTGACCTGGAATAACACACATGTTAGTAGCATCCAGTGTCTGATCAAATTCACATGCGCCATACTTCTTCTGAATCTCACTGCTGTGATCAACTGCAACAATGGTGCCATCTCTGTCATATGAAAACAAGAACAGAGCAAAAATCTCACCTTAGATCAAAGGAACTAAAGAGAGTGGAGATGCAGGACGCATCATCTGAAAGGTGAAAAGCAGGTTAATATCAATCACAGGAAATAAGTCAATCAAATTATCCAAATATGATTTGAATTGAATTCAAAGCAACCATGGTTGCGGTTTTCATAAAGATGGGGATATAAACTGTGTTACCCCTTTCCATTTTTCTCAAAGTAAACCAGTGTGTGAGACCCCCATGGGGAAAAGTGTTTCTCTCCTGTTAGGAAAAGCAACTATCCCCCTACTATACATCAAGTGTTAGGATAAATAATACTGGAGCACCAGGAGTGTCATATTTGCCAGAAAAATATACAAGAAACCACTTTTATCATACTCTTTATTTATTTTATTTTCTTCTTCAACTGAACTAAAATAGAATCATCATTATCACTATCATCAATGATGAATTACTTTCAAGTTCCTCCCTACAATGATACATTCTATGCTATTTCCTTTTTTCAAAAAGTAATCATCACCCTAGCTCCCCCATAATATTAATAATGATCACCTTCCAACTACAATATCCACTCCATCTTCATTGTTCTGGTGTATAATGGCCAGACTCTTCATGCTGTCTCCAATGAGGCACGTCTCACCTCCATCACAAACCTGAACCACCTGTTTGGCATTCTTCACGAGCAACTTGAAACTCGGCATACTGGAGTGAAAATAAGAGAGAATTATGAGCAAATCAACTGCAATTCATCAACTGTAATTGATGAAGAACAGTTCCTCTCTTCTATGGAATGGATTCTAGACTACGATTGAATAGAATTCTTTCAAGAATAATTTCTGAATTCTGAAAACAAAGATATCTACTGTATTCTAATTTTTCTTAATTTTAAAGCTACAAGCCTACACAGTAAACATACTAGTATTACTACTAGCTTACACTAAAGTTCATTGCTGAAAAAAAGTGAGTACCAGCATTCAGCAATCAGCAATCAGTATGTGTAAAGGATAAAAAGTGTTTCTCGTTGCAGCCCTTGATTTGAAGGGGTGTTGTCCAAAATAATAATAATTGTGATTTATATATCGCATAATAATCATCTATGACAATCCTCTATGCGCTTTACATTATTACTTTCATACAACTTACATTATCACACACAAATTTCATAATAGGCCTACATTATTAATAATAATAATGATAATAGCCTAATTGCCTAATAGTCCACTCCAAATTTTATTAAACCGAAACGGAAATTCTTTTTGCCCAATTGATCGTGAGCCCGGCAGCCACTGAGCAGCGCCAGATCGACGTTGCTCTATCCTTTATTGCTGAATGCCAAACAAGGTAGCAACAACAAATTACATACAAATTATAGATAATTGCATTATTACATACAAATTACAAATTAAATTACATCAAATGATAATCCACTAAAAAAATGAGACGCCGGATGGCGACACATGTAGGTGCATTATCCTGGCTGTGTATTAAAAGCTGTGCTATTGATTCTCAACATTTCAAACACCACTGTGACTGTACAAAACTCAAATAATTTCACTAAACATTGGTATTTTATTGACGATTGATGACACCTAAATAGCAGTAAAATACAATTTTGTTCAACTTTCCGATGTTAGAAAGAATAATTTAAAAATTCAAATTGTGAGTCCACTGTCAAACTTGCCAATCAGCCGCATCGGCATGATTGTGTGCATCTGTGTGTTATGAGTGTATTGACTATTCATGTATTCAAATGCTGCCTATTAACACGTAAATGCAGTGCTAGAGGTCCATACGCATAGCATTGACTCTCTATAGATCTAGCTATGCTTTGGTCGAGTGGATGGCGATGGCGTCATAGCCAATCATAGAGCAAACACAAATTAATATGTGTAGGACTACACTTTGCATTTTTATGATTATCAAGAATCTTGTTCCTCATAAATTAAAATGAAGCAAATGTTGAATTGTTTTTCGGTTTACTCCAAAGTTTAATATAACGTATTAAAATAACTACACAACTTTTTAAAACCATTATATATGGTAATTACAATGAAATAAGATTTTCACCTGATTCAGCTTGCGATGGTAACTATTAAATTCGTCCCGCGCTGACTCGCACTGTCGGACATCAACGTGTTAAAAAATGTAGTCTGCTAGCGCAGGAAGTATTTTGCATGCGTAGCGGAGATCTTGAGTACCCTAAAGCTGGGTCGGGATGGGGGAGGCGCGGGGGGGGGGGGGGGTGGATGGGGAGGGCGGAGGAGGGGAGGAGGGGGCCTGGGATTTCCCCGATAATATCAGTATCTCGATCAATGGCCATATTTTCGGCCCTTCTCGATCATGCGGCCAGGTGGCGTTAATATAGCGGGACAGTAAAAATGACAAGCTGAAAACTCATGGATAAATAAATCCGTGTATGAAATATTAGAAGCAGTGTGACTTCATGGGTATCAACAGATTGTGGGCCACAGTCTTGTATCTAAAAATTCTACTTGATCCATCGATCCCTACTTAAAGGTACTATGTCCCATTTGCATTTCAAATTAATGATGCACAGGTTTGTCGGTAGGGATTGTGTGCACAAGGTACCTGAATGGTTTTCGACCAAATTCAAAGGTACCGCGTGCACACAATTCCATCGACCCACGAATTAAACCTGTGCATCACCTGTTTTATAAGATGAGGCCATCAAAAATACAAATTTGTTGTTATTTTACAGATTTACCGGATGCATGGCAAAATCACGCATGAATTTTAATTTACCATGAAATTTAAAAAAATAAAAAAAATTATAGAATTTTTTTTTTTCTACAGATTTTAAATATCAAAAAACACGAAAAACAAATAATTATCACCAAAAAAAAAAAAATCAAAAAAATCATTAAAAAAAAATAATTATATAATTTGTTTTTATTAAAACGAAAAAAAAAAAACGAAAAAAATAATTAAATGGTAATTGACCAACTAATATTTCAACATGATCTGCTTCTAGTTAGTTAGTTAGTCCCTCTTTTCTCGTGCCATTGCTCTCATTTCTCATGTTTCATTGTACACCAAAAACCTGATGACCTTTTTTTCTTCTTTCATGGTCTTTTGACTCGTCGGTATGCATGACTATCAGTTTATTTGACTCTCGACTCAATCCCTTTTTCCCTCTTTTTGCTTTTTCCTCTTTCTAAGGCTTTTGCAATCATTCATGTATTGTACATTATTAAATTGCAAATAACATTGCATTGTATAACGTTTTGCAAGGGAAATAAAATCATTTGAATCTCTTTTGTGAAAATAAACTGTCGCAAAACTTTCAATCCCAAACGGCCCAACAATATAACTGATGAACTTTTTTTTGTCATGTCGCATAAATTTCAGGCTTATATGCCCCCCCCCCCCCCACACCTTTCTAGAGAATCCTGGATTCGCCACTCGTAGAAGTGGCTTACGTGTGACTAGTTAAGTCGATCTATCTATAACATAATCCATGACGATAGTCTCACTCGACGCTATAGCCTATATATGTCTACTCTTATCTCATTTTTTTAAATTCTTGTACTGGAATGTAATGTAAATATAATTTTCATTATAAACTTCTGATGGTTTTCGAGACTAATGGGTCATTTGGTAAACCAACAATATTGTTGAAACAGATGTAGAAATGCATAAAGTGGTAGAAACTGGTTGGAGTGTGGGAAGGGACGGTGGTTAAAACTGCTTATGTATATTTATTAAGGTTGATAGAAATAAATGACAAAAGAAGTTTTTCTATTCAAAAAAGTGTTTTGTTGTTGAAAGTCTATATACAATTATATTATAATCTGATAGACATTTTGATAGTAAACGTATTATCCTGAATTTATTCATGGTGAATCAAGTTGTATTAAGTATTGACAATTAAAAATGATTTAATCATAAATCAATAATAATAATGAAAATAATAGTAATTATAATAATAATGATAATAATACAGTTTAATGATAATAATAAGTGTAATCTTTGGGTACCCCATGGTGGTCCTTTTGCCCAAATGTGTATACATGTATATTACGTTGAAATTACCTCTGCAGTGCCTTATAGGTCCATGGATTGGACCCGGCTCTATAGTTGTAAAGAAGATATAGATGTAATAATAATAATAATAATGATAATAATAACAAATGTAAATATAATGATAATAATAATACTAATAAAGATAATTACAATAATTATAATAATGACAAAATAATATAATGGCTACAATTTTATATTGCGCATATATCCATCGCATATGTTTGGTAAAGGTGCCTATATGCATTACTGTCATTATACTCGGCGCACAAAGCACGAAAGGAATAAATTACTGCCAGTTACCCAGGGTGAAGAGTGAAGAGAATTAACGTTTTGTCAAGGAACATAGTGCCGCGTTGGGACCCGAACCGCGAACCATGTACTAATCCACAGTCCGGCTACGGATCCATTACACTACGAGGCCTCTACATTTATATATTTCATATAGCTAAAATACAATTTCATACAATCCAAACTACTTATTACTAATTGAAGTAAAAAGAACAATCATTCCCTTGATTGACTGCACCCACAAGAATAAACACTACAAAGTTGCCAGCTACCTTTATTGCTTTGCTAATAGAGAGGGGCAAGCTAGTTCTCCCGCAAACACAAAATAAACACATGTGACGTAAATGTGCACTTGTTTGAAGTCCAGAGTGAAATCCGTGACCTTCACAATTCGATAGTAGGAGTCAGGGGCGGATTTAGGATTTTGTGAAAAGAGGGGGCATAATCCTGGAAATAATCAGATAACAAAACCAAAAAATAGTCGTCGGATTTGGTGGTACATGCCTTTTAATGTAGAGTTTCAATAAAAAAGACAAAGAGAGAGGAGGAGATATGTATAGAGAGAGAGAGAGAGAGAGAGAGAGAGAGAGAGAGAGAGAGAGAGAGAGAAAAGAATAGAGGGAGAGAGAGAGAGAGAGAGAAAGGGCACATTTCTTAGATATTGTGTAATATTAGGAGAATGCCACTAGGGCTTCTAACGGGGGAGGGGGGGGGTAGAGATGGCACGGATCCACCATTGGCTTGATTAGTTAATCACTATTGTCTTGATCGGTAGTCAAACTTGCAACACGAAAAAAAAAACATTAATTTGCACACGACACCAACTTCAATCTCTAACAAAGATATGCCTACTATTTATTCCAACTGAGAAGGCCATTTGTCTACCTTGCAGACGGCATACGCAAAAGGCTTTTAAAGACGGTAGCCGCACCTTGTAATCTGCAGTCAAACATCTTCATGCAACGCATGATTGCAAATATTGGAAGAATACTTCTGCATGTTGATTCATAAAACGGGGCAGGTCGAAATTTTGCGTCCCCCTAAAGCCTAATATTGACCAGTTGGTGTAAACATTGCCCTATCCATAAATACCAAGCATCTGTGCTCCTTTTCCACTTTGTTGCTAAGAGTTTCGAAACGACAAGATATAAGATGACGGGTAGGATATTAATGAACGTTGTCGTCTGCTGTTTGGTATTGTTTTCTGGAGTCTCGGGTTCAGATCTGAGGAACAGTATTACGATTCAAGATGGCGGCTACGAAAACGTTCTCATCGCTATCAACAAGGACGTTCCAGAAGACCAGACCATCATCGACAACCTGATTGTAAGCTTTCTACAATTTTTAATGAACCGGTACATCAATTTTGAATCATCATCTTGTTCTCATCTCAATCACGAAAGTTCATCTGTGTAGGTGAAATACCCTGTATTATAGTTAAAACATTTGAAGGTAAAGCTTTTGGTATACTGATATTAAAAAATGATCAATTATTTAACTTCGAAACATATTGTACTTAATATTGATATCGAATTTTCATTGCACAAAGTTTTGAGTTTCTGTGGTCTTATTTAATTACACGAATTGCGTTTTACTGAAAACAATGAAAATTGATATTACATGAATGGATATAGAAGCAAAAAAAATTATAATAAAGCACAAAATTGGGGATGAATCATCAATGAAACTGACATAAGAAGTCTTCCTGGACATGGAGAATATCATGATTCCTTATTGAGAGAAAAATTGTATTGATTAAGGTCACAACATTGAATACAACCAATGTTAATCCGGAAAGATTTGATTTGATTACTGATCAATTTAACGCTTATAGCAAATTTATACTAAGCAGAAAACAAGAAGAAACGAATTCGTGACACTTTCAACAGTACGACAGTTATAGATTTTCAAATGTGGAAATCATTATTATCCTACATAAAATGTTAATGTCAAATTAGCAAATCGGTTTATATGTCATTGTGTTGTAAAATAAGGCAACATTCATATGTTTTGTTCCCTCTCATAAAATGATCACATTGAACTCTTAAGAAATTTGTAATTCCTTTATAAGTTTATTCATCAGAATATAGAATTAGGCTCGATTTGCCCGAAAATAGATTTATATTAAATTCCAGATCAAATTCATATAAAATGACAATACATGTACAATGAAGAATGTGAAATAGAATAACATTGTAACTTTCTAAAACATGACACTAGAGTACATTTACAAAGTATATGTCAATCAACAATTAATTGAAATAGTAGAGCATATTATGCTAACTCAAACTAAAAGAAACACTAGAAAGGGTATAACAATAGCCAGCAGAGGCGGCCCTCCCAACTTTTCAATTACACCCAAAGTGCCCCTTTTTACATAGGGAAAGTGCCCTTTTACTTTGAAAATGCCCCTATTAATTTGTAAAAGTGCCTCTTCCCCCTTTCACCTCTGATAAGTGCCCCTTTTATTCTGACACGTGCCCCTTCTCCAAGTTCGACAAGTTCCTATTTTCTTTTGCAAACGTATCTATTTTCCATTCTCATAAGTGCCCTTTTTAATCTCTAGTAAGTGCCCCTTTTCAGGTACAAGAAGTGCCCTTTTTCAATTTTAATAAGTGCCCCCTTCACCTCTGATAATTGCCCTATTCAAAGATAAGAGGTGCCCTTTTACTTTGAAAAGTGCCACCTTTCCTATGAGAAGTGCCCCTTCCATTTTTAATAACTACCCCCTTTTAAACTATGATAAGCGCACCTTATATTTTCACACGTGCCCTTTAACTTTCTAATAAGTGCCTGTTTACTAATTCTAAGTGCCCCCATTTAAAAAAAGAGCCCCTTCCCCTTCTCATAAATGCCCCCTCTTTAATATCTGGTAAATGACCCTTTTCAGGTACGAGAAGTTACTCCTTTTTCACTTCGGATAAGTGTACCCTTCACCTCTGATAATTGCCCCCATTCAAATCTGAGAGAAACTCGTATTACTTTGACGAGTGCCCCTTGCCCTCCTGATACGTGCTCTTTTCATCACTAATAACTAGGCTAATAACTGTTATTTTGACACGTGTCCCTTTTCCTTTCTTTCTAATAAATGCTCTTTTTCCTCCTTATAAGAGCCACTTCCCCCTTCTCATAAAGCCCATTTTTACCTTCGATAAATGCCCCTATTAAAATCTGATCGATGCCCCTCTTTCATTCTTATCAGTGCCCCTTTTCATATCTGGTAAGTCCCCCTTTCAGTTGCGATTAGTGCCACTTTTCACCTACGGGCCTCACTTCCTTTCTAATATCCTATAACCTATCCCCTTCTCATAAATGACCCTTTTCACCTCTTATAAAATAATGCCCCTATTAAAATCTGATGGGTGCTCTTTTAACCGTCGACAAATGCCCATATCCCATTCTCATAAGTGTCTCTTTTTGTAGGTATAAGAAGTACCCCATTTTCATCTCTGCTAATTGCCCTTTGTTCTTTGACACGTGCTCATTTTCTTTTCTAATTAGTGTCTGATCCCTTTCGATAAGTGTCCCCTTTTCCTCTCATCATTAAACGTGCCCCTAATTTCAAGTGACTGAGAGCAATTTACGCCCAAAGCTCGCTCGCTACGTTCGCTCGCATTTATAGATGATATAATTTTGTTACTTATCAAAGGTCTTTTCAGTCTTCTGTTATGAGAATGTGCTTATAACCCTATCAGGATTGGGGTTTTCCTCGTTATAAGGTGTAATTTTGCGCACTGCGACCTCACACATTTTTAAAAATTGTCCTCGCTCGCTCGCAAATGATGTTTTGTTCAAAATTCTCGAATGAACGAAGTTGTACAGTTCCAGGATCTAAGTTTTTATTACTGAAATTGAAAAATATAACTTAATAGACTTACAAAAAGTATAGATCACTAATATATTTCTTTTAAAAAACATATCATAAGATGAACATCCCTGTAAGAGAATTTCGCAATATGACCGACTACTGATTTAGAAACCTATTAGGTGCTGTGGTAAAAAGAAATTCCAGTCATCGGGAATTGTACCTACTGTTAGATTGAATAATAAGGAATTGACGGTATAACTTTGAACTAAAAATCAAGAACAGTTAAAATTTCAGTCCATCGTCAGGGGTAATTTGCGTGAACGAATTCATATAAATATGCACTTCGCATGGCTCAAAGCACTATAATCATGTTTGCAAGAATCATTAGTTTTAAAACAATGGAAAATGATGCATATAATAACTTATTTTATTGAAGAAAAAAAATGGGGCGTTGTTTGCAAATACATCACAATCGATGCCATTTCATAGATTAATTTGGATCCCAGAACACAATTATCAGATTTTGATCAAACTATTTTCTCCTTTTTTCTGCTTTCACCTAATTAATCTGACCGGGAAGGTTGTATTTTCCTTAAGTAAAAATGGACTTTTCAACCTTAGGTTAATGAATAAACAAAGGAACGGTATGTTTAAAAAAAAAATTAATTGGATGTTGGACTTCCAAGAAATCAACTTCGATGAATTTCGGTGTCGCAATGCCCGCACACACAAACATCCACATTTTTTGTCGTAAAGGAATCGACCTTTTCATTGGGTGGTTATCCCAGCAGTAAACCAAATTTATTGCAAAATAACTTTAAAAAAACATTAACTTATCGATCGTACATGGATATAAGGGAATTTAAAAAAAGTTCTATCAATGCGGCATAGGCCCTGTATAGACCATATAGGCTGATTGAAATTTAAGTCTAACAACAGTTCGTTAGTGTGGAGTAAGTAAAGATGACGCCGCCGTAACTATATAGAAAAAGAAAATCACGCGTTTTGTAATGTTGTACTAGCAATTGCTCACGAATGAGATATGGTATATACAAGTACGTCTGTTCGATGAGGTTTATTTTAGGTGTGTATACATGTTGACCGTGTTGTAAGTCCGGATTCGACAATTTGATTAGTAAATAAGATTACAAGGTAGCAACAAAGATAGTATCCGGGAGATGTCCAGATGATCAGCAAACAATTCTATTTGACGTCGTTGAATATATCTGTCTTAATTACCCCGACTCTCAGAATGAAGGCTCTAATTTTACGTTCCTAATTGGTACACCGATGCTACACGGAAGCCTGAGGGAAATATTTGAATTGTGAGCAGATAAGAGCATTCTTCGGCACCAAATTTGACGAACTCGATACAAAATCAATGACGTAATCTTGTAACAACGAATAACAGATTATTTCAAAGAATATAAACTCAACTTTGTCAAGCCTTTTAATTTTTTTTTTACTATATCACTTAAAGGTAATACAAAGTTTTGGGAAATTTTGAAACTTGAGTGGATAGTGAATCTTTACAATTTGTATATATTTGGATGCCCCTGTGGATGTATTATAAGCACTAAAAAAAATTAGCACCTAAAATACTTCTGTTTTCGAGAAAAATTCAATATAAACATTTACCGGTGCTCCCGGTAAATTTTGATAAATTTCAAATAGCGCCTATGGCCGTACAATGGTAACTGCGACCATGAAAATTTCAGAATATGTAGTTATGATATATAATTTCCAAACGGGAATAGCTATTCGGTCGATTTTAGTCAAGAAACATTGTTTCATAGCTAAATTAATATCTTGACCTTGAGAGGGAGCTATACAGCATAAAGAGTTTATTATTTATAATTTCATAACTTTAGACTCGACTTCAACCGCGACAACGATTAATGAATATTGCAGGAACGCATATGCTTCCAATATGTTAATTTGAACCAAATTCATGACCCCATACCAAAACTTTTTGTAATACCTTTAATTCTTATAGATATATTGTTATCATACGATATTCCTTCATCCCACCCCGTATCAATTTCACGACAAACCAACTGCAAAGCTATTGGGAAATACATAAAAGTTACTCTCCCGCATTCTATCTCAACCCTCCTCCCCCCCCCCCAACAAAAAAAAAAAACTGAAACTGAAAATGGAAATAAATGAAATGAAATGAATGATCTTAGTTAATGATTTCACTGATGAATGTCCAAAATATGCACATTACAAATGTATATATTCAATATGTAAGAAACTAAAATTCTACTCGCAGGAAGTTTATCATGCTGTATAATGAATAACCAATTTATAATTATAATGTGCGCCTTAAAAGTAAAGACCTATGTTAATGACTATTATTTTTATTTAAAAAAAAAAAAAAGTTAATCTTATTTATTTAATATCCATCATCTTCTTAATACTAAACCTTTGTAAGTGCCTTGAGCATCCCCTGCATGGGACGGGTATGTGCGCAATATAAATGAAGCTTTTTATCTTTTTACACTTCACACATAATAATTCAAGATGAGAACGACAAAAGAGCTTTTGATTTAATTCTTTATTATTTCTTCTATTTGTTTTCTTCACATTTTTCAAAAGAAACGATAAAGCAAGTACAATTTCAAACAAAAATAAACAATTATGGTTAATAAGTGTATAATCATAATTTTTATCAAGTTGACTTCAGTTTATGTCAGGTTACGAATTAATTTTGAGTTTGACAGCGGTCCATCTTTCATCTAAAGAGGCAAACTTCAATGTCTGTCACATTGGAATTTATTGCAACAGGAACGCCTCATAATCAAACATACATCTCATAGAAATATGAAACAGTGGGCCCCCTACATAACTTTATTCAATTGTATTTTGTTTGAACAAGACTGTTAATAATTTTGTAAACAATGTCTTTCCTCCTTTAGATGAACCATGATCATCCATCATACCGCGTGTGTAGTCAGAGGCAAGGCACTATTATAGTTACAGGCAATGTTTTCATTTAATCAATCATAGTTCATCACTGATCTCACAATGAAGGAGTGAAATCACTTTTAGAAAATTACTAAACCTAATGCCCGTTTCACTCGAGACATCGTTTGTATTGCATTATCGTCTGCGCTCTGCGCTGATTATTCCTGTCAGAGCCGCTCATGCGACAGAAAATCAACTTATATTGCCTCATTATTATGCTTTCCTTATTTACGCTATATACATTCACCTTCGTATGATCTCACTCTCACATGCATGGTGCGTCAAAGACAGCATCAGTCGCTGACGCAGCCCTGCGTCACCAACACGAAAGAAGAATACAAAGTGTATATATCCTTTTCTTGAACATGATATTATTTATTTTTGGTGCTTGATAAATCTTTATAGATATTTATCACAACTATGAAATTTTAGATGGTTACCATTTCGTGTTTTTTCTTTTCTTTTTACTTTCTTCTTTTTTTCTTCATTTTCATTTTTTAAAGTTCAGTTATGAGTTATGAGTTTTTGATCGATCGGGTGGGTGGTACATGCACAACATTACTTATTATAGGCTCTGTCTCCATGGTATAAGCGTGGCTTGTTAGAACTCTTGTGAGTAATGTGCCGCGGGATTCCATATCCTTAAACTGCTGGCGAACAGAGCAACAAGACCAAGCTCTGTAATATTAGGATTTCTGTCCAGTAGTGCCGTGTTTGTGCCATCGAACTGGATCGACCAAATCAATTGATTCATAATATATATATATGCAATATTTTTTCCCGTAACATGAGAGTAATTTTAATAGTTTCATACTATTAATTAAATGTAATGTTAACTGTTATTGTATAATATTGTTTTAAATGGGGGCACGCTACAAGAGTCCTATCTCGCACTAATCTTGTTCTAAGGAGACACGAACGAACGATCGAGACTAGGCGTAAAAGTACTCGTTCGCTTAAAGTTTCATTACCGGGATACTAGCTGCAGTTTAGAGCGTTAAGTTCCTATTTAGGCCCAATGATCCTACTCGTGTCTTTGTTCACTCCAAAACTTTAATTACATTTACGAAACATCTAAGAGCAGGATCGATATCAGATTTACGTTGCCTTTGGAAGGTACTCCAATTTTAAGCACATTAGTGGTGTAGCAAAAATTATATAGAGCAGATTCCGCCAATTTCGTTGGCCATCAAGTAAAACAAATATCCAAAACAATGATAGGTCAAGAGAGAGAGAAGAGAAAGTGTGACCCCTCCTAGACTCTTCCCCTCCCTCTTATTTCAGGCAAGTTCTAAGTAATGTATGACAAGGGTAGCGAGCATACTAGACTTGAGCAATAACCCGTTTATATTCATTTAAGTTATGACATGTTTGGCATTATAATGATATCATTTGGTCGGCGGACCTAGCGAGAAAACACAGTTTGCTGAAATACTTCACTATCTCACTTGACATGATTGATCTCAACGCTGATCAGTAAACACTATTCTATTGTGCACTGATTTTCTACATGCATGCCAGCACTGGCGTATTTGAAGGAGGGGCAAGGGGGTAATTTGCCCCCTCCTGACAAATATCCGACCAGGAAAAGATAATTATGCAGAGTAGTCAGCAGGTTCGGAATCACTGAAAGTTGAGGATCGCACGTCTAAAGTCATATATAAGACTTGTTTTCGAAAATAATATCGCTAGTGATATTCGTTTGTCTCGCAATGTGGTCAAACGAATATCACTAGCGATATTATTTTCGATACTATATCCGCAATGAGTAATATATTTAGCATTAAGACGTGTTTTCTTCCTCAAATAAGTCACCCTCCTTACCAGAAGTATTATGAATCTTAGTGCATGGGTTGAAATGACAAGGTCTGGATACGCCACTGCATGCAAGGAAGAGAGAGAGAGAGAGAGAGAGAGAGAGAGAGAGAGAGAGAGAGAGAGGGAGAGATTTGTGAAGGTTAAATTCGTCGTCGCAAACTATAACATCCATGGCAAACCCGACCATTGCAACACTACCAGTTTTTACAAGTAGCCCACGCCATTTAAATTAGAAGAATACTTGAACGAAAATTGTCGCCATCTCAGTTATGATTGATGATGTCCTAATATGGCTCATCATTGTTACGTCATTGTGCCCTATGTAGGCTACATACATTCAAAAGAAATTGTTTAGCATCACGATGCTTTACTCTTGCAATGTATCATAATTTTGACAGCTCAGGTGCACTGTCAAAACAAACTTGATTTGCATTGAAGTGCTGTGTAATATATTTGACTGATGTACATATCACATCAATGAAGCACATTTAAAAGATATAATTTCATGTCTTATGTGAAGAGCACTTTGTCAACGCTCAGCTGTGATAGCGTTACATAGTATACATCATCCAGTTAATATGTACGAGAAATCAGTTTGATTTAAACTATACATAAATTCATTTATGGTTTTTAATTAGTCGTCAAAACGGAACAAAAAGTTCAGTTTTCATCAGTGTTGAATGCCGTGTGGTTCTGTCCCACTTTAACAAATAGGTCACACCATGACGTAATCAAGCCAAGTCTTTTTGTAATTGATGTACATACTGTTGACCATAGGCCTACAGATATTACAAAAATCATTAAAATATTCTGAAATTGCATTTCAAAACTTTTGTTTTTTTTGTTCACGCAATCTTCCGAGATATCGATGAATCGCAATAAAAGTATGTTGATTTCTAAAATAATTTTCTTAAGTAGTCTCGATTTCTATTAAGATAAGATCTATTATATCATTTGTATTTTTTGAACTTGATACTAACACACCTTTTACGTTGATTCATTTTTCATAATAAAATAATATTTGTTAAAAAAGAGAAAAGAATCGCATATCAGGTATAAATTATCTTTTACTTTTTATATACATGTACATTTTCATTGCGTTTCATGTAGATTATCTTTTACTATATCTATTTTTAATTCCAGGATATCTTTTCCTCGGGTTCGGGGCACCTCTTTACGGCCACAAGACGCCGAGCTTACTGGCGTAACATCACCATCCTCATCCCCAAGACCTGGACCCCTAAACCCGAGTATGAGCCGGCCAGAACCGAATCCTTCGAGACGGCTAATGTCATCATCGACACTGCAAACCCGGAATGGGAGGACAACCCTTACACCCTTCAGCTTGGAGGATGCGGGGTGCATGGTGAATACATCCACCTCACTCCAAGCTACATCACAGACCGGGCAAACAGCGAGTACATCTGGGGTTCAATGGGTGAGAAAGTCTTTACTATAGATCTGTAACATGAAATATTACAATAAATCATATCTCCTTCAAATTAATTCTAACTCCTCCAATCAGTTGTAACTTTAAAATAAGTGGTAAATTAAGACAATTTTTTAATGTTACAGATAGAGCATGGCATGATAATAATGATTCATTGGAGATACAATAATTATAGATCTTTACGATTGATTGTAAGATGAATTTTTATGTTACAGCTAGGCCCAGGTGTCATGGTCAAGTGGTTTGAGCACTTGAATGGAGACGCAAAGGTCGTGGGATCAATCCTCGGCATGGCACTAGCTATCAGCCTTGGACAAAGCATTAATCTACATTTGCCATTCCATACCCATGAGACTGAGAAATGGGGACTTGGTAGGGTGATGAAAGCCTTAATAACAGTAACCACCATGAGTATGACCTCATGGTGGCTATTAGAGATACTCCCCATGGAGTGGAGAGGGTGCACATGCTCGAATGTATCCGATGGCAGGGGTAATAATAATGTCTGTTAAACGCTTAGAGAATGTTCGTGTTAGCCATTATATACGGCGTATTATAATATCCAGGTGTATTGTTATTATTGTAAATATTATGTCAGGAATATAAAATCAATAAGGCAGGGAAAGGTCTCCAGATACACAGGGTGCATTGCCAGGGGGTGGGGTGGGGGGGGGGGGGGGGAAACTGGGTGTCGATCTAAGGATAAATGACAACGGAACCGACGTAGGCCTACATGATTGTATTTGGCATGGAATACAATATTTATGACTGAAAAAGTAATTCGTTTCAAGACTATTTTAGAAAAGTTTTACAACACAAGAGACGGGATCTAAGAGGGGCATTAGAGAGAGAGAGAGAGAGAGAGAGAGATAGAGAGAGAGATAGAGAGAGAGAGAGAGAGAGAGAGAGAGAGAGAGAAAGAGAGAGAGAGAGAAAGAGAGAGAGAGAGAAAGGGGGTAGAATAAGATGAGAGAGTGGAACATGAGTTTCTTATAGCCTTTAAGGAAAGGTAGCTTGGGCGGATGGATAGATTCATTACTACATACGTCCTCTCTTCCTACCATAGGCAAGCTCCTGATTCACGAATGGGGTCATCTTCGATGGGGGCTCTTCGATGAGTACCATACGGACGACGACGGCGTCCAGAAGTTCTACGCCGACTCCCGCGGTGAGATCGTCGCCACCCGGTGCACCGACCAGCTCAACGGAGAGGCACTCAACATCAACACCTTTGCTCCTTGTCAGCGTGACCGTGATACAGGCCTCTACGAAGATGATTGCTTCTACTTCCCCGATCTCGAGGGACAAACCTCGCCGGGATCCATCATGTATGCCCAGTTCCTGGACTCGGTAAGCTTCTCTTATCATACCATTGTCACATCGACGAGACCGATACCGACAAGGCCCCGTTACACTAATTACAAATAACAATTGCAAATGACCCCCCCCCCCCCAAAAAAAAAAAAAAAAAAAAAAAAAAAAAATCCCCCCCAAAAAATCCAATCAGTATCATAGTTGCATGCACAAATTGTTCGAGAGGCTGACCATCAACCAATCAGAAGCTTAGTTTAAATTTGCAATTGATCCCAAAAGGTTTGTTTTACGGGGCCCAGATCTGTCTCCCCCCCCCCCCCCCCAAAAAAAAAAAAACACAACAACAACAACAACAACAACAACAAACAAGCAACAACAACAATAACAACAATGACATTACCCTTATGGTCAAGAATTGACCTGGAGTCGGTTTGTTGGTGTGAATGGGATGTGGGGTATTATGACGCCTTCTATTATCATCATCATAGGTTTTTACCTTGTTTTGATTTAATTATTCAGACCTTGCCAATTATCATCCGTTAAGCCTACCCAAAGGGATTATACTGTATTCAAGAAGAGGATACCATCACAAAATATACTTATAAATGCAAGAGAACGTTTCGTCGAAGAATTAAATATATCTCGTCAACCATATCGATGAAAGTCCCCTCGCGGTCAGCATCGTTAGCACACGGACGTATAGGTTGGGTGTTCCAATCTTATTGTTTTACATCATAACTATATCCATTCATGACTTAAATTCGTTTTGCAATACAGGTGACCGGATTCTGCCACAGCGATGACGGGCCAGGCTACCACAACCGCGAAGCACCAAACAAGCACAACAATCTCTGCGACAGTCGTAGCGCCTGGGACGTCATGCTCGAGACCGACGACTTCATCGACGACAACAACCCCCCGATCGAAGAAGACCTCGACACGACGCCTACATTCAGGCTGGTGCAGGCTCGAGACAGGCGAGTCGCTCTCGTACTCGATGTCAGTGGGAGTATGGGGGTAAGTATTCACTCGAAACATTTGAAAGGCGCCCCCAGGTGTTCAAAGACCCGCTGCAATATGAATCCAGACATAATTTTTAATCATAATTTTGAAGGGTTCAATTTTTCGCACTCATCGAAATTTATATCCTTTATGTTATTTTTGTGATTTGTTTATATACAAAGAACTTTTAGATAAACAAATTAATTTTGCACTTTTTTTAATCAAATTACATTGATTAATTGATTGAATTGTTTAATAATATTTTTAAAAAACATGACTTGCAGCTCAAGGCTGATATTTTCTGTTTTGCAAAGTAATTAGATGTGTACCTTTTAATACAATCAACAAAATACAAAAACAAAATAGCAAAGGTAACATTGCCTGTGTTCTTGACACTTTCCAAAGATAAATCCATCAACAGTCTGGTATCACTTGGCATTCCATGTTGTCTGACATAACATTAATGTCATGGGTATTCATCCCTCAAGCACTGATTTGTAAAGACTTATAACCCCAAAGTAATATAGCTCTGCATAACTATAAAGAAGTCGATTAACAACATGGGTGGCTTGACATAACTGATCCATGAATATTTCAAATATACGATGAAAACACTCGTATTCGGTAAAGATCGGGATCCACACTCGGCAAATCTGAAAAGGGCCTTGTTTTAATAGCATTTTAGCTGTAATGTATGTTCCATTTTTATATTTATATTTTTGTTCTGTCTAGGGCAATGACAGATTGACCAAACTCAACCAGGCAGCCACTCAGTATCTTCGCTACACCATCGATGACGGTAGCTTCGTCGGGATAGCGCATTTCTCCGACTATTCCAGAATCATCGAGAACTTAACCGAAATCACCGATAACAGCCGTGAGGACCTAGTCATGGGACTGCCGAGTATTGCTAATGGGCCGACTTGTATTGGATGTGGGGTATTGGACGGAATCAAAGTGAGTATACACTAAAGACCATCAATAATGATTATGTTGCCCACTCCCAGTTAAATCCTGTAAACTTCCCGACAGCTCCCTTTAAAAACATATGTAATAATTATATCGAAAACATATATTTTATGTAAAATTATTGTATGGGATGGAATCACCGTCTTCTTTCTTTTATTTAATCATTAATCTAATGGTTTCAATAATGTTGTTCTCATAATGATAGCACCACCTCATACAACCCGATTCTTATGACCCGGGAGGTGTTAATTGAGTGATATTTGGATGGGTAAAGAAAACACCATCTCATACAACCCGATTCTTATGACCCGGAAGGTGTTAATTGAGTGATATTTGGATGGGTAAAGAAAACAACACGATCGCAACTACTTTCGAAAAATCAATTCAAGGGCAACTTCAATACCATATTGTTTCCCCATAAAAATTATGTTTAAATGTGTGACATACAAGGCTTTGAATTTGCCTTGGGTTGATTTTTCGAAAGTGGTTGCGATCGTGTTGATTCTTTGTGCATTCCGGGCAAAACCATCTCGACATCCGCTTTTCGTTTTCATGCCCTTCTTTCAAATAGTTGTTCAGGCCTTTTTCCTGTGCCCTGAGGGGCATTTAGCTCCCTCAATGAGGTGATTAATAATGCAAAGTAACAGAGTCATGTGCACGTTCGTCATGCTCGCCATGGTGGTTGCACACGCGGCGTCATTTCGATTATATGCGTTAAGAAAGCTTGATAAAGCCATTCATTTCCATAATATTATCAAACGAATTCGTTTTCACTGGCTGCCTGCCGTAGCAACAAACAGAGTTGACAAAAGACTTAACTCCGTTTCGTTGACAATCCGCCAAATAACTTTTTGGTTTCCTCTCTTCAAATTCATTTTAATCACTCATGCGTAAAATATGCATCATAAGAGTTGCATCAAATGAAAGAGGATGATCTAAGCTTTCCAAATATGCATCATTTATCAATTATAATTGTGACTAAGTTATGATAAAACATCGATAATTCTCGGTTTCGTTTTTTCTGGGACGCACTGTATAAGGCCGAGAAATTAAGTCAGTGACGCAGTCCTACGTCACAAAAAAATGACGCCTGGTGTGCAACTGACATAACGGATTAAACCCTATCTGATTTCCGACATAGCAATAGAGAATGATCTCTTACTTAAGGGAACTAATGCACTGACTAGATAATTGTACCAACCTTAGACTGTATGGCTTCGTCATTTGCTGACATAGAGGGCTTAGAGTGAGCAAGATTGTTGAAAACATTGCTTTGAAGTACTGGTATATTCAATGAAATTGCCTCCAATGGTCGATTAGCGTAAGTAATATGGACTTTTAGATTTGCGTGGACTGATACGTATGACGTCCATTCAAGGCAGTGCATTAAAATGACGTCGATCGTAGCAATCCACGTTGTCGTTGTGCAAATCTAAAAGTCCCTATATAATAACGCATTCGAAATGACGCCTCGTCTGCAAGGGGCATTGGGATATCAACGGAGCTATCAATGACTCTATACATCTGATAACGTGTGTACATTAATTTTACTGGTTTGGGCTTTTGTCAGATTTTGAAGGGGGAAACGGGAACGGAGGACCCGGCCGGTGGTTATATTCTCCTTATCAGTGATGGACAACAGAACCGACAGCCATACATCAACGAAGTCTTTGACGAGGTCGAAGAAGCCGGGGTCATCATCGATACCATAGGTGAATGTCGACTTTCCATGTACATGAAGTTGATCGAAAAAAATAAAATATCTTCAATACCGGCCACATTCAAGATCTAATATTCAAGTTTTATTGTCCATACATAGAAAATTACGCCTATAAAATAGAGGAAATTCCAAAAGATGTTGCATGCAATGTACACATGTACTATACCCCCCCCTAATCCTAACACTAATCAATAGTTTGCAAAAAGGAGGGAAACTTGCATTCCTCTCTGATTTCTGGAGAATGTTACAATTTTATAGGGAGTAAAAAATGTTACGTTTTGGTTTTTGTTGTTGTTGCCTGTCATGTTTTTTTTAATATTTTAATTCCGTGATTTTCCTTAATTTACACTGTCGCTCATATAGTTGGAATATTTTAGTTTTACCCCAATTTATTGAATTATTTTTAATATAATTTAAAAAGAATAGATCTAGATAATATAGGATTTCCTGGCCAAATTCGCGTGTTTGTCATTCGAATTCATTTACTTTGCATTTAAGTTAGCGCAGATCGGCTTTGCCATGCCAATTATCATTCAATTTTCCAGTTTTTGTATTTAATTTAGGATTTTGGTCGAAGGGTTTCATAGATCTGTCATTCAATTTAGAAACTGCTCAACTAGCATTCAAATTAATATTTACTTGTCTAAGCGTAATTTTTATCATTCAAATTAACATCTGTCATTCGTTTTCGTAATATTTTTATTCAAGTTAGGAATGTTAGGGGGAAGAATAGCAACAAACTTTTACAGTTTTTAAATAATGCAGTTAAAATGCATGATTTTCCATTCGGGTCTAAGCTGTTATTCAATTTATTTATTTTCGGGACAATGCAGATGGGTGTAGTCAGACATAAAGTAAAGAAGGGGCAAAATCAAGGGATATGGCATTTCTGCACGGACATGTTCATATACCCGGGAAAGGTGGGGGTACCCTCAATCGCCCCTTTTTACTACAGACTCGGAATTTTACAAAAGTAATTCACATCGTCTCTTATACCCAGCACACCCCTCTGTTTTTCTTAAAGAGTTTCATAGTTTATTTGCCCGCCAGCAGATCGATCGATGGCTAAAGACATGGCTAAATAATGAATCATGTTCAAATTGTTGACTCTAGTCCCTACCCCAGTCACAATATTGTACCCTTCTTCCATAATGAAATTATGATGAAATTATGATAAATTTATGATGAAACATAAGACAAACAACTTCCTTACATGAACATTTACAAATATACTGAGACCATCAGGTCCGTGATGCAAGTCGTTTTTTTCTTCTTAACAATCAAACTTAAATGCTGATGAATATCAGATAAATCTGATAAGTATAAGTACGGTGTATAAATGCAAGAAAATGAAATAGGATGAAATACACATGAAAAAAACAATCTTGAAAGAAAAAGAATGAGCTATAAAAAGTGTGTAATAAACGAGAAATGTATATTGACCATCAATTTAAGTGCACAAATTGATAATTTGAATGCTACAAATGAATTAGAATACTAGAAGTACACCGTCGCGTTGTCAGAAAATCGTGTTGCGCCAAATCGAATGACCAAATAGCGAAAGAAGCACATTGTTCATTAGTTTGAATGAAACATACGTAGATTCTAACGAAAATTCCATAGATTTGAAAACTAGAAAAGGGAATATAAACCCGAGATATACCTGACTGCACTAAAACCGTCGAATTGGCAGGGAAATCCTATAGTATACATTCTCAGATTTTATTGAATAATAATTTGCCAATGTGTGTTTTGCGTGACTGCTAAAGCATGTGTATGCTACTATGCTTATCAACTAGGGGACCTACGCCCTTAAGTCATAGATGACAGTAATGAGGATTAATGCCCCGCAAAAGGGCACTAATATAGCACATCAACACGGTTTTGATCCTGGGGCCTCATAGCGTAGTTGATAAGAATAGTAGCATATATACACATGCTTTAGCAGTCAGAGCGACTAACTGCTACTGTAGTACTACTACTAAGTTTATGACTGTGTAAAAGGGAGGATATCCTTTTCCCATGTTCTTCGGTAAAGAAACAACATGAAATGTATCTTCTCTTTTGTCAGACAACCTGTGCAATCAGTCATTGTTTTATTCTGGGATGTACTTGTCACTTCTGATAATTAATTAATATGATGATGCTGAATTAAGTAACATGGATTTTTAAGAGTTGGTGTTGCTGCGATAAGGGTGCTGGCAGCGACTTTTAGAGAGAAAAGGGCATCCCTAAAACGTGAAGACAATTACATTTGTTTTGCTTGTAGGATAGTCGCTCTCAAGCTTTTGTGAAACATGTTCTCTTTTGCCACCAGAAGTATTCCGTGAAAATTAAACATACTATTTATATATTTATCACTGTTCAATATTCATGGTTAAATGGACAAAAAATTGAATTGAATTGATTTAATTCTATCTCAGTTTTATTGTCGATATCCAGCTTTCAGCGATGCAGCTGATCCGAACTTGCTGGAGTTATCGGTCCGAACCAACGGACTCGGTTTCTTCTACCCTGACACCGCCACCTCGACGGCTCTCAACGACGCGTTCACTGCTACCGTCTCGACAAGACCCGGCCTCAGCACAGAGACTTTACCCATTCAGGTACAGGCCTATAATGATAAATGGAGACCCAAAACACAAATCTGACAAACCTCGGGGGCGGATCCAGTATTATCTGAAAGGGTAGGGGAAGGCGGGGTAAGTTGAGCCAGTTTTTGGTATTTGCATGTTAGGACCGAAATGATTGATGATTTTGCAGAAGTGAGTAGCTTACCTTCTAATTTAATGCTTGGGGAAACATTTTGTAGCTAGTTTAAGTTTCTAACCCCACACCGAAAGTCACTGTGACCTTCGAAAAAACTTGGGTCAAATGGCTCAACATGCCCCACCTGAGGGGTAAGTTGATCCACCCTCTGGGGTATGTTGAGCCACACAGGGGTAAGTTGATCATTGTCCCAAATGAAGACAACTGAAGTACAAAATCATTGTTTCACCTGAAAAATATTTAATGTGGTAATGTTCTACAACACTTAACAAAATGATTACTTTGTCTTCGTGGTTCTAGTAATCAGTTACAAACATATTGAGTCACACTCTCATAGAAAAAACAACATTGTTTACTGGTAAGATCCCCCCTGTCACAGCTTCAAGTCAACAGTTATATTTAAAAACATATGTCCAAAATACTTAAATTATCTTTCACCCCAAGTAAAACTAATTGAAGTACAAAACCATTATTCTGTCTCAAAAACAGTTAAAGTGCACTACCTAACAAAATATTTCAATGCACCTCAGTTGTGTTCATTTATAATTCAATCCAGCTGCCACAGTTTCAAGTCACATTAAAACAAAATGGTGCCAAGTACACCCAGAAAGGCCAATAATCGGACGGTGGCAATTAAGGCACAATATATCTCGCTTATCAATGTCGGTTTCATCATCTGAAACTCTTAAACATGTCAGATATCAAGTCAACTAAGCTGCCAACGTGACAAGTCAGTTTTGAACACAAGCTGTCCAGAACAACGGGCAGAACTGCCAACGCTCTTCGGCTGTGGCAGCTTACGCAAGATGTCTTCCAGTTCAAAGCCTGCTTCATCATCTGGGTTTGGAACAAACACTGGGTCAGTTCCGACTTTTCCAGCAACTTTCTGCAGGAAGACACCTTCAAACTGAAAATCCTCTCCATTCAGTACATCCACCCGAGCAATGTAATGCACAAATCTTGATTTTCCAGCACATTTGACAACTACAAAGTCACCTTCAATGATATCCATATCACCATCACTGTCCACATCTGATTCGTCATCGTACTCAACTTCTGAATCACAATCTGTCTCACTGGAACTAGGGGTTTTGGATCTTGGGGGACATTTCTTCTTCTCTTTAACTTTGAACAAGGATCTCTTTGGTTTCTTGGCAGATGGCTTCCGTTTGCGATTTTCGGATAGGGCTGCAAGCTCTTGGCGAACTGGGGTATCAGTCAGAATCTTTGTGCTGCCTTTTTTGCGACCGGCTCTCGTCTTCTTTCTTGCTGTTGCTTTAGGAAACGGATGAACATCAGATGGTGATACGTATGGACGAGGCACAACATTGCTCAGACTGGGTTCCCTGGAGGTGGACGGCTGAAGACCATCTATTTGCTCTCTTTGTGGCTGGACATCACCACCTGGTGGTCTTGCATCTACAGGGGGTTGATTCATCTCGGTGCCATCTGCAGCAGCATGATCTCGCTCACGTTCGGTCGGGGCAGCAGGGGCAGAACCAGCAGCAGGAGTCTCACCTGGTGGCCTTGCATCTACAGGGGGTGGATTCACCTCGATGCCATCTGCAGCAGCATCATCTTGCTCACGGTCAGTCGGGACAGCAGGGGCAAAAATCTAAGTCATTGAAAATGTCCCTGTTGAATGGATGGATACCTGTCGCTTGAAAGCCTGCAATGATGTTCGATGGCGTCACAGCAAGCATTTGTGCTTGGTTCACCAGGGTTGGAATTTCATAGATAGTCACAGTTTTCCCAGGGTTAGAACGTAACCATCCATCCAAGGCTCTGTTGTAAGCCGTCTTCAATGGCCCATACACTGATCGATCTAGAGGCTGGAGGCGATGTGACGTGTGAGGTGGTAATGTTAGCATAACAACACCATGAGATCTTGCAGTGTCCACAGCATCAAGAGAAATGTGGGTGTCATGGTTGTCAAGTATCAGGAGAATCTTCCTCTCTGGTGTACATCTGGTGTGCTTGATGATGTGATTGAGGTATTCCACGAATGTCTCCTGATTTATCCAGCCACTACGGGTTGATCTGCCTATGCACTGAGTTGGCCCCCCTCTAACAAAGTGTTCTCTATAGTTTACTCTTGGAAAGATGAATAAAGGAGGCACGACTGAGCCAATTGCACTCACAGTGTACACAACGGTTACCAGTTCCCCACGTTCAGCAGAGGTGATTGCGCCGACCTGTTTTTTCCCCTTCTCGGTCACAACAGCAGCAGGCTTTTGAACTGTGGTGCACCCAGTTTCGTCTGTGTTGTAGATTTCACTTGGCGAAAACTTGTATTTGTCCATCACCCGGGCAAGATTGTCAAAGAACTTATCAACAACTGGTCGGTTGAACGCAGTGGCACGTCCTAAAGATGTGGCCTCTGGATGCCTTATTGCCAGCTTTTGTCGCTTCTTGAAGCCTAACCACCAATCCTGGCCTGCCTTTTTCTCACGGTCCCAGCTGGCTGGCACGTCAACATTGTTTCGTTTTGCAAACTCATATGCCAATGTACAGCACCTGTTCACTGACAGACCATGAAACATATCTGATAACTGTTTCACATGATCTCCCAAATCTGTCTCCATGTCAGGAGAAAACACCTGATGCCGCAAGGCGACGGGTGCATAGGCAGTCCCTTGTTGTCCATCTCTCCTTTCAATATAACGTTTCAGCGTCATTCGATCAATGGCAAAGTCCTTAGCTGCACTCCGCACACTCTTTCCGCCAGCAACAGCATCAGCCGCTCGTTCCATAACATCGGGGGGAGTTTGTCCTCGATTCGTCTTTCGCTTGTAGTTACGCATTTCTCATGTGCTTCTGAAAGAAAATAATGGATATAAAATATATGTTTAGTACAAAGTCCATCTCAAAACATTGTTATTCAATTCTAAATTCCAAAATACAATGCGAATTGTTTTGTAATATACTCATCCAACAATATTTAGTAAGTTGGTCAGACCCTACGGGGTAAGTTGAGCCATGGCTCAACTTGCCCCATAGGGTCTGGCTCAACTTACCCCAGTCTGAACTTTCTGAGATATCACCACATACACACATTTTCTATGCATTCATTGTGTAAACGGCTATGACAAGCATGGAGACCCATACATGGACTAACAATTGTCATCATATATCCATATTATATCTATGCTGCATATGGAAGAAAAGTACACTTACCTCATTCACACGTATTCACTTTTATGGCAGAAAATCAGATTTTTCCCTCTGCAACGTTGGTTTCTGTTTCAATCTAAAAAGCAATATGGCAGGGTGTAGGGATATGCAATATTTCATCTATAGATGGCGCCACCACAATGTTTGACTCATTCATAAATGGCTTAGAGGGGATGGATCAACTTACCCCTATGCTCAACTTACCCCGCCTTCCCCTAGGGGCGAAATTTATTTCGAGGTAAAATGTAAAGAAAGAAAAGAAAAGGTTCTCACATAATAAAAGCGTTTCAGTTCTTAATTTCATGATCAAAAAAACAAAACAAAACAAAAATCGAAAACAAACAAACAAATAGACAAGCAAAAAAAAACACAACAACAACAACAACAACCACCATATTTTAGTTTTCACGCAACACAGTAGTTATCGAACAAAAAGAAGGTGTTTTTAATCTCTCAACATAGGTGCCTCGAGCTCCTTACACACCCCCGGACTCGCCTTTGAACCCCTTCCTAATATATGGTATTAGAAATAATCCATTTATTATATAGAAATACCTGAAAATTAACTTAAATAGTACAAAAGATAACAAGAACAAGAAAACAGCATATATTTGAGTGTGTAATGAAGAGAAATGTACATATTCCCATGAGACCCCCCCCCCCCCCCCCCCCAAAGGAGAAAATAACAAATCATCATGAAAGAAGAAGGGAAAAAAAATTCTTTGAATTCTCAGTTATATAGCGGGGCCCTGGAAATCCCCGCCGACGGCTCCGTAGATGACACCTTTCTCATCGATTCAACATTGGGGATTGACACAGTACTCACCTTCTCCTGGCTCGATGACCCCATCAATGTGGTGGTCACGGACCCTACTGGCGCCGTCATCGACCGTACCGACGCTACACAGTACAACAGAGATAATACATCTCAAATCATCGCCGTGATCATCAAAGAAACGGCCAAGGTAAGGACAGTTACTCTGTTACATGGTCGCAAAACGCTCCTCAAACGTAGGGAAACACACAAGTAGGGGTAGATGCAGGCAATTTTTAAAGTGACCCCTCCCTTTTTAAACCCTCGGGGGAGGGGGGGGGGGCTGGTGGATGCGTACCGGGATTTCCACCAAAGCTCCTTTGGTTGTTATCAGACTTGTTTGTTTTTTGTGACTTTTTTTCGATATTACTTTTTTCTTACAAACGCATTAAACAAAATGCTATGCCATACCACGTTTTATCTGTAAACTGTACGACCTAAGTTTAAAAAAAAGAAATAATCCATCAAAGGCGCTGCATAATTTCCAACCGTGAAACTGAACATCAGTTTAATGGTATAATTTCAAATTCATTTCATTCTCATAAAGACTTCGGGAAAACTTTCGTCAGCAACATGTTTGTTACAAAAATTAAAGTTTCAAATTCATCTAACTCGGGGTGGGGGTAAGGGAGGGGAGGGATAAATAAAGAGATGACTCCGTGCATTGTGAACCCTTAAATATTTGGAGGAGGAGCAGAAAGGTGTGGGAGAGCTGGGGTGCAGAGACAAGCGCAGAATGAACATTAATTTTGTCTTTTTGAAAAACAGACAGGACTTTGGAGGTTCTCTGTGGACAGCGATTCTGACGAGAAGGAGACCGTACTGGTTACCATAGAATCCAAACCTACGTCACAAACCGATGCACCAATCACAGTCAACGCCATCGTTGGATCACAGGTATTAATTCATATTAATCACCGGCGGATCCGGGATTAAGTAAAAGGGCTGGGGGCAGACTCAATATTCAAGGGGGAACATTGTTTTATGTTTGAACAAATAAAACGAGCAAGGCCCGACTGTACCCCCTGAATCTGACAGTGTACTAAATGAACATATCTCACCCCACTATGAAATGAATAAGCTTTTAAACCCAAGAAAAATCACCCTTCATTAATATTTAATGAATTTGACTCAGTTTCTTATTAAGTTATCGACGTTGGAGATCTTATTTTCCAGTAAAACATTTCTACAATTCAATTTATACATTTGAGGAAAAGTAATTGATCGTCGGCTATTATATGACTTGACAATAGTTTGTTTCCCCTCCCCCATTTTAGACCATAGACCACACTGTGACACCAAGCCTCGAGATTTTCGCCGAAGTTCGAAAAGGGTACCTACCTGTCGTGAATGCCGGTGTTCAGGCCGTGATAGAAAGCCCAGGGGCAGCTACCACGTATCTTCCACTTTTTGATAATGGCGCAGGTAAATGAAAGTTGTATGCATGCGGCATACAAGAAAGCAATAATTAAACGCCAGTTTAATCTGTATCGCTGCTTTCAATGTTTATGCGATAGCACTGAGTAATTCAAACATCTTTCATAAATTGGCAAAGACAGGGCAAGTCGTTTACATTATGCCATGTTTCTGCAAGTGACGCCTCATGGACAGCGGAACCAGTGCATATCAAGGAGGAAATTTCTGTAAAAGTTATATATTTTTAGCAGGTGTCATTTTTGTTAAAGTTCTAAGGAGGGTGAGGGCGGGGGGGGGGCAAAAACACAAGATTAGGGGCTCATTTTCATTTTGTCCCGGCATTTTGTAAACCATAAGTATGTCACACCGGGGGTGGTTCTGCCCCTGAAACCGCCATGGCGCGCCAGTGGTAAGAAAAATACACCTAAAGCTACTCATTTTCACGTTCACAGGTGCTGACATTACCAAGAATGATGGCATCTATTCGGCCTACTTCTTACAATTTGACAACAATGGACGATACAGCATTAAGGTACAGGTGAACAACGAAGACTCTACGGCGTCAATCAGTTCGAGATCGAAGAGGAGTTCGAGAGGTCTTCCGTTATCTCCGGGTAAGTACTCATGTGGGCGTCTCTGGGTTCACTCCAAGGGTGCGGAGAAATGTTCCGACTCTATCAATATGTCGACATGAATACTGTATTTTCACTGTGGCGACAACAAAATCAATATCGTATCTATTATTGTAATCCTTTGAATGGATTATGAATAAAAAAGAATAAAAACAGTAAAGTTGTCTATAAATAATGCTTAAGATATGCAGAATAATCAGCAGTGCAAAATTGGTTTATTGTGAGAATTTTATGTTCCTGATTTTGCTTTTTCATGCAAACTCTTATCATCACAGATCGATACACTCCTTCTCCAGCGACATACGAGCCCGCCGAGCCTTTCGCTCGGACGGGGTCAGGCGGCGTGTTTGAGGTCGAGAATTTCGTTGCTCCAACCGGCGATGAGCTCGCTCCGTCACGAATCACCGATCTCGGTGTCATTGCTACGAGTTACGACAATGCAAGCGTGACGCTGCAGTGGACAGCGGTGGGTGATGACTACGACCAGGGCACAGGTGATTATTTCTTATTTCTTTCATATTTTTTTTTTCAGGATAACTTTTTCTTTAAAAGAGTACATGTACTAAAAACATCTCCCTCCTGGAGATTTAATATTCTTTTATGTCCTATAATATAATTTCAAGGGTCACTTTGCTATACATACATTATAGTTACATGGAAAGTAAGACTTCGATACAATCAACCAAATCGTATAATGTGTTATATTTTGTTGATAAACATACATATTGATTCCAATGATGTTTGTAATTGTGAAACAATTACATGGACATAATATTTGGCATACGGATACACCTATATATGATAAAAATCGACCGCGCTCCAACCTACAGTATAGGCTTAGCCTATATAGCTAGGCTGCCAAGAGATTACGGAAGTTTAATGTTAAAGTTTGGTCTCCTTTTCTAACAAATTTGGATCCGCCTTGTTGTGTTCACAACTCTTTTTTATCGCCTTTCTGCACAATATCAGAGCCAACTCAGAACACCTCAAACAAACAACCAACCAACCACAACACAACTCAAACACCGACACCACTACATCTAGTAATCGTATCACCTTGCTTTTCCTCAATCAATTTATTCCTTAAGCTTCTTCCTACGACCTCCGCTACGCAACAACATTCGACAGCCTACGAGAAAACTTCACCACCAGCGACCCGTTCATGGATCACCAGATCATAGCGGGCAATCTCTCTACGGTTGGGACGTCGGGTGTCGTTGAGTCGCTGGTCGTAGAATTACCTGCACGAGGGGATAAAGTGGTGTACTTCTTTGGCATCGTTGCAATAGACGAAGCAGGGAATGCGGGAGATCTTTCCAACTTGGTGTCGGCCTCCCTGGAATATGTGGCGCCGATAACTACGGAGTCTATGATGACGACGGATCCTGAAGCGACCACGGCTAATCCAGTGGAGCCGAATTCCGGTCTCGAACCATGGGTGATAGGCGTGATCACGGCAGCTTCCGTCGTACTCGCCATCGCCGTCGGTCTGGTTGTCGTCATGATATGCAAGATGAGCTCCTCGTCAAAGAAGAAAGTGGATACTAACTACAACGGAGCTTCATACAACGAGCATGCAACCAAATCAGTCTCGGAGTACGATAACAACGCCTACTTGGCATAGATATATTTCACATTGTATTTATGACTAGTAAGCGTATGATTCATACATTCAGCGGCGTACGCAGGATTTTTTCAAGGGGGGGGGGGGGGGGGTTTTAAAATATTTTGCTCCCGAAGATTTTTTTTTTTTTTTTTTTTTTTTTTTAAATCGCAACGACTCAGCCAGCCGAAAAGTCGCTCAGTGGGGGAGTAAGCGGACACTTTTTTTTTTTTTTTGGTCTCGAAATTTCATAATTTGACATTTTTTGTCGTTGGGGGGGGGGTAAGGTCACCTTATTTAGGTTAGCCGTGGGTATATTTTTTTTTTTTTTTTTTTAAATAATAAAAAAAAAAAAAAAAAAAAAAAAAAAACAAAGGGGGGGGGGGGGTTTAGGTTTTTTTAGGGGGGTTTACATACATAAAAATACCAAAGGGGGGGGGGGTTTGAACCCCCAAAACACCCCCCCCCCCTGCGTACGCCCCTGCATACATTCCATTTCTTGTAGACACCCGATAGATGTAAGTTCATAGAGTATTGTATGTATTGTCATTCTTTTCACAAAATAAAATCATTGAAGTAAAATATCAACGTAATCTAAATTATCTGAGAAATTTGTGTTGTTGTTAATATCTTCGTCGCATTATAAATGAGTTTGATTTTAATGTGGACCCTGCTAAAATCAACCTTTATTTGCTTGTACTTACGGTATGATGTACGTTACACAATATACTAAGAAAAACAAACAAAACATGCCACCAAATCAACTTCAACATCAAAAGATCTATAGAGCCAGAGAGATTTTATTTAAAAAGTATTTTATTTATCATTTTGAAGAAGAAAACAAAAATCGACAACCGTGATGTTTAATAAAATAAGCGTGGGGACAGGGAAAGGTGGGGCGATGACAAATATACAGAGAGGTACTCATGTGGAGTGGGGAGGTAAGATCTACAAACAATATCTGAAGAAATTAATGTTGGACGTTTTTGTCTGTATATTGTTGAGATTTATAATCGTATAGAACCTGTAGAATATTGTTTTGGTTTAAAGATTTTCGTAGCAAAAATCGTTTCATGTTTAACCACGAAATCTATTCACTGATAGTCATACAAAAAGTTTTGTACCTGAAAAGTACTGTATACCTGTCTTGAGCTTCCATATTCTTGTTACGATATTTCCATACAGTAAAAGTACATGTGATGACTAATAATTGGATAAATATGTGTTTTAAAAATGCCCCGTTTACTTTTGCACGCATTTTGTTCCTGCACTGCCCCGCAGTACAATATAAAAAGGTCATGAAATTTATCCTGATGTATAGAATACATTAATATAATATCCAGGTATTTTGTTTTACGCTGTGGTCGAAAATGATAAACATGATTCGTAAAGAGAATAGAAAATCATGAGATCATTAAATTATTATATCCTGCGTATTCTTTTGAGCGTAAATTAACGGGCGAAGTTGTAACAAAATATTTGATATCAAGTATGAAATACTTCAACGTATAAAGGTATTGCAGTTTAACTTATTTTGTAAGTGTGGCTCATATGGCTGTCATCATTTGCTTTGTGACCAGTTACATTTTCCCCCTATATTAAAACACATGATTTGAAGAGGTAGACTTTGTGCTCTAAGAAAAAAATCAAATATAAACCTTACGAAAGCTTATGCACAACGTAAGCATTGCTTCACTTAGCTTGTATACAGTACTGACGATCTGAATATTATAGGGCGGATCTAGGATTTTTTTGTAAATGGTTGCAATCATTTCCAAAATTCCAAACAAGAAAAAAAAAGGGGGGTTGGGTTCCGGACCTCTGTGATCTCGTCCCCCCCCCCCCCCCCCACTCCCCTCTCCCCAGATCCACCCTTGTTATAAATCTGGAATGACTTGGAACCTGGTGGAAAATTGATGGAAGCACAAGCACTTATTGTATATTGAAGTAAGAACAAAATGCACCGTTCACTTCATCCTTTAGTTAGTCTATAAAGAACTGTTTTTGAACTGCATAGAAAGAACGATAAGTACAATTATTATGGAATAAACATTCGAAATTGAAAGAAAACTGTCTAAAGATTAAAGTAAGCATGGATACGAAATACATAAATAGAAATAAAACCTGTAAAAATGTAAAATATTTAAATTGTTATTCAATCTTATCTACTTGAAAATTAGAAATCACGTCATTAAGTCATTAATGAAGAGCTGTTCACTTCGAGCTCATGTACACCTACTAGTATATTATTTACTGTTTTAATGTATAATTGCTTTCTTAACTAAACGTATCATACAATATATTACCCGAGTTCTGAATTGGTTAGATCAGCAGCTCTCAATGTCTCCAATTATTATATTGGCTGTCGAAATTTTTAACTGATAAGAAGTAGAAATAGAGCTAGTTTACATAATAAAACGGAAACCCTTATTATTCAGCTGAAAGACGCATCGGCACTTCATTTTTGTTTAAATACATTTTTTAAAGTAGATTTTACGACATTCTAACAAAATAAAACAATATTCACAAAGTAACGCTTTGAATATTTGGATGTGTTTTTCGCTTTTCTATTTTCGCTTTATTTTGTGGTGTTTCTGATTTTTACACTTTTTGTTGTTACAAACTAAAGACCATAAGGTGCGTGATGTGTATCGCAGAACATAACATCCCATAATCTAGAATCACATTTGTCATGTTCCTTTTCTTTGGTATATACGAGGGCATCGTTTCACGAGACCCTCATAGATACAAGTTCGCCGACACCCTAATGAACTTGCATCTCAATGGGATGTCGACGAACTTGTATCTACGACGGTTTTGTACAATAATGCCCAGGTGTTTATAAGATTGCTGTCGCAAGAGTAAGATGTTGTTAAAAGCAAAGCGTGATGCATATTCAATATCACCTTGTTTTTATGTTATACTCTATTATTTGCCGAATAGTGACATCCTATTGATAATGTTAAAAGATGTTTGTAGCATAAAACATGTTTGAGGAAATTTACACTCCTCAACAACCACATAATTTGCGTTCTTAGACCGTACATTGTATGTAGCTTCTGATTTATTATCCATCAAAATTGGCAAAAAATTGTAGATAAATTATAATAAAAGTTTTAAAAAAGCTGTCAATATTTCCAATTCACATTACTGGTACAGTGAAAAAAAGTAAAAAAATAAAATATAAAAGTAAAAAATGTAAACAAGTTAACAATCACTACGCGTGTATGATTTTACCAACCCCTACAATACCAGACACTTTGATGGGCGTGCCGTTCTATATAACAAGGATGGTTCTGCCCAAAGGAAAAGGGAAATCCAACTTTACTAGCAAAGTGTTTTTAAAGAAAGCAGAACATCAAAGAACAGGATTGATGAAATTTTGAAAGAAACCGGACAGACAATTAGAAAGTTATGACATTTTGAAAGATGTAATCACGAAATGTTATGGAAAAGCCAAATTGGTTAAATCGGTGAAGTGACTGTGATGTATAGTGCCGGAAAAACTCCCCCACTTTTTACAAACCTCAAAATGACTAGAATTTCAGTTTTTTTGTTTGTTTTACTCAGGACGATCTTTCCTTTTTTAGGAGAAGGCCCATGACAATAAGCTATCAATTATATATTTTAAGTAGTGTCGTGAAAGAGGAAGCTCTTAGTACATGAAGAAGATAACCACAAATTAGTATTTTGAAACAAAACAAACAGGCCATTGTCTGGCCAACTTGGAATACGCATATAGAGATGTAATGATCACATATTTCAAACATTCATAACTTTCTCATTTTTGGTCACATTTGTTTCAAACTTTTGCCATTCTGTTTTTTCTTTCTTCTGCTTTAACGTAATGAAGTTGCTGGTATCTCTTTGCGGGTTGGAAAGCTGGTTTCTCTTGGTTCAGATATGCGCTGGTAAACCGCGGCGTTTTTAAAAATGTTAATGATGACGTAAGTGCAATACGCGTTTCTGTATCTTATATCACATAGCTCGATTTAGTTTAGTTTAAATTAGTTTAGTGTATTTAAATTTAACGACCTTCATGGGGTATGGGAGTAGAATATACAGAGATTTGAAATTGTTAATTTTATATACACCAAACAAATAATGGTAATACACGAATATAATATTATTAGAATACAAACTTTTTAAAATGATTATAAAAGGTTATAAGTTGGTTGGGTGGCTGGTCTGTTTTACCTGACTGTTAAGAGATCATGTGCATGCTTGTAAGTAAACAACCAGGAGACCGACGGCTTGAAGTCCTCAGCGAGGGACTTGGTAATGAGGGTTAATGCCTTGCCAAAGGGCACTAGCGCGTCACTTGTAATACAAATAATAATAACAGTTATAAATTAATGGACATTTGTTGTGCGCAGATGACATTTATTTAGATGTAAAAAAATGGGGCGGATTTTAGTTTTCGTTTTGATTTATATTTGCGGCGGTTTACCAAGTCATATCTGAACTAATCATGTACGTGTTTAGAGACAAGCTTCTGATTCTTTGATGGCGCTATTGGTTGAACTTGTAACCTCATCTGTGTAATGAAAAGAGAAACACCCTATTAAATAAAGTCGGAATAACTTCATCTTACCTCTGTCCATTAAAAGAATCTGAGAATTTTATTAATTTTATATAGATAAAAATTCTAAATCTTCTCCCAACATTATTGATCAGTAAATATTTGTCGATAAACTCATCTGTCAAGAATAAATCAGATTGTCAGAATCATTTCATGAACAAAGGTAAGAAAAATTATGTTAATTTTGTAATTATGTATAAGACGACTATTAAAATGATGGAACACATAATAGAATTGGTTACTGGAAGAATAATATGAGCAGACTTCGTTTGGAGTAGTCCGTACAAATTGGCGTAACGACCTGGTACTAAATCTACTCATCCTGATGAGACCATCACCAGACCGAAAGAAGGGACAAAAATCATAAACAAATAAACAAACGAACAAACGCCTAATGTCACCACTTATGGTAATAGCTTATGCATGTAGTGCTTAACATAATAACTCAATCAGACATCACTGGGGATAAAATTAGCCTAGAGTCTAAAAATAGCTTACATCCATGATAAAGCATAGGATGTAATGTTTTGTAATGTTTTTGTAATGATCTTTGAATTTATGGGGGAATAGTTTTCTAACGAAAAAAGATTGAAAAGCAAAAGGACATTCATTTTAAGATGCTGTTATTTTTTTCTCATTTTTGTCTCGTCCCTGCCACTTCTTCCCTCCGCATTACATATTGGTATTATACTGATCTGCAAATTCAATCTTTATTACATGGAATATCCTGATTTTTGTCCTGAAATTTATCAGAAATTTACCTTCAAGTTTATCCATCAGTTCTACTTGTTTTCCCAGTCCATGTTTCAACAGGATTGCTCTCAGTTTGGCATATTCATCGGTACTTGCTCCGTTCTCGTTTCTCCACCGAATCATACACTTGAACAGGGCGTCAGCGTACGATGGTGCAGTAAGCCCAATATGGTACTGGACTTTTGCTGCGTTTTTCAATAGTCGTGTGCCCAACTTGGTGTAGTAAGACAGGCAGTCTATCTTTTCGACCAACTCGTATAGGAATTTATCGTTATTCAAACAGTTCGTGCTCCCATCCTTCTGCCGTTCTGGGAAAAAAAAAAGAATAACGAATTTAATGATTATAATTATGTAAAGACATTATAGTGGCACCGAAAGAAGACTGTATCTGTAGATTCAGCCCTGCATGCATGAATAAAAATGCTTGTTTATGCCCTCAGTCATTTTAACCCGGCCTCGGGCGATGGTACCCCTTTTGGGGGCATCGTGCGATGTAGAGGTCGGGGGAAAATCCCCACCCCCTCCCCCACTCCAAGTTTCAAGTTTCAAGTTTCAAGTTTTATTTGTCTTCCAGAAAACACATGTGACAAAATATAATAGAGTATAATCATAACAGAACAATAACAGTACAATGTAGAATAGAGAAAGACGAGGAGACCTTGGTTGAAGCACAGCTTGTTAAGTTAAGGCCCCCTCATATGATGTGACAAAGATAACTGATTCATGAATACAACAACAAATATGGAATATATAAAACTATTTACAAAATACTCTCAGAGAACAACTACCCAACGATGCATCGACCACAGCATGGATGACTACAACAAGTATACCCGAAGATGCGCACATCCCCATCACACCGGGTGAGCTAACAAGCTCACCGTGTGTGTGAAAAAATGTATCATATGAGCAACAAAAAAAAAAAAAAAAAAAAAAATCAACCCACCCATGGGAGGGCGATCTAATATGGACAAACCCAAGCTGACACCAAGTCGAGACATTGATGAGTTATTGCTCTCTGAGTGCAGAGGTCAAGAACGACAAGTAGTAATATATGGTATATGTACAGATGACAAAGAAGAAGAAAAAAAGAAAAGGGATAAAAGGGGATTATGTCAAAGTCAAGAAATAACAAAAAAATAGATCGAGAGTAGAGTTTAATATGCTACAGTACACGAAAAATGAAGCTTGATAACACATTCATGTGTCATCGACATACTTGTGAAGTAAATATGACTTAAGTCTACGTTTAAAAACTGAGATACTTGAAGCATTTGTTATAGTAGTATCAAGTGAATTCCAGAACCTGGGGCCAGTGGACATTAGAGTATTCAGAGTGAATGTTGTCCTTGCATATGGTAAATGGAGAGCAGAAGCCTGTCTGGTATTATAGCTGTGAATTTGGTTATTTCTTCTAAAGATTTGAGCAAGGGCAGGAGGGAGGTCCCCAGAGTGAATGCTAAACATGAGCGTTCCAAGTTGCATTGAATAGAGATCTTCTAGTTTTAGAATACCGTTTTCATAATAAAGTAGATTTGTATGTGCACGATAATTCGCCTTACAAATTATTCTAATAACCCGCTTCTGCACAACAAAGAGCCTGTGGATTTGAGTTTTGGATGATTTGCCCCATGCCAACATACCATAATTAATATATGATAAAATAAGAGTAGAGTACAAAATGAACAATACCTCTTGAGGTATACATGATCTCAACTTATAAATAACACCAGTATTTCTTGACACCACTTTACTTAATTTGTCCACATGAGTTTTCCAATTCAGTTTCTCATCTATGTAAATCCCAAGAAATTTTGTTGAAGTTACTCTCTCAATTGGGTTATTATTAAATGCCACTTCGCCCGGCAAAATATTAACTGAATTACTGAACAGTATATAATTAGTTTTCTGAAGATTCAAGGATAACTTATTAGCATTAATCCACTTCATTACTTTTCGAAACTCTTCATTAACAGTATTCAACAATATTTGTGGACATTTATGAGAAAAAAATACACTTGAGTCATCAGCAAAAAATATGAATGATAATACACTTGATGAGCGTTGAAAATCATTAATATACAAGATGAATAAAAGTGGTCCCAAAATGGAGCCCTGGGGAACGCCACATGTTACTTTTTGGGGGCAAGAGTCAATTCCATTTAAGGACACGTATTGCTTTCTATCAGTAAGATAACTTCTAAACCAATCCAAGGCGACTCCCCTGACACCATAATGACATAATTTACTTAAGAGAATTTCATGGTCTACAGTATCAAAGGCCTTGGAAAAGTCTAAAAATGTACCGATGGTGTGTAAGCGACTATCTAAGGCAGAAGCAAGTTTATCTATAAGGTGTAAAATTGCATGTGTTGTTGTATGCTTCTCCCGAAAACCAAACTGATAATTACTGAAGACACATGTTTTGTTTAAAAATGTTATAGTTCTTACATAAATAATTTTTTCCAGAATTTTTGAAAAACACGTTAACAAAGAAATCGGACGATAATTTGTCAGTAATTGAGAGTCACCTTTTTTAAAAATTGGTACAACTTTTGCGATCTTCATGTTTATCGGAACAACTCCGCTTGACATAGACAAATTAAAAATATGAACTAGTGGTTGAAGGATACCGACAATAACTTGCTTAATAAGTTTGTTCCCAATATGATCATAACCAGGACTTTTCTTGTTCTTGAGGGCTTTAACAATACCAAGCAATTCTTCGTCATTTGTGGGCACCAGAAATAAACTTTGCATGTTACGTTCTCCTAAGTAATCATGAAAATCAGTTTGACTGTTTGGAATATTTTTTTTCAGATTCGGACCAATGTTACAAAAATATTCATTAAACTTTTCCACTATAATATTTTTATCTTCAACCATTTGGTCATCTATATTCATTTGTATTATACTTGTTACTTTAGATGTTTTTTGAAATACATTTCTTATCACCTTCCACGTGCCCTTGATATTATTGTAAGTTGCTTGAAACTGTGCAAAATAGTATTGTTTTTTGGCTGCACGCAGCTGAGAAGTCAGAGTATTTCTGTAAACGGAATATTTCCTTTTAAGAGCTTCCGTCCCTGCTTTCCTATATTTATAAAACAGCTCATTTTTCTTATTTATTGATTTCAGCGTAGCATTGGTGACCCACGGCAAACGTGGGGTTTTTCTACGGTTGTTTTTACACTTTACTACTGGAATATTAGCATCATACAGCGATAAAAACCTATTCATGAAAATATCGAAGGCACTCTCATCACACTGATTCAAAAGAACATCACTCCAGTTTGTCGCCAATAATGCCTCTCTAAACTGATTAATATTTTCTGGGGTGTTTCTTCTAACATAAATATTCTTTTGGGTGACTACAGGGTTTTTTCCCAAAGGAATTGTAGTATACACAGGAAAATGGTCAGACAAGTCTGACACTACAATAGTAGATAAAGGAAAAGGTTGCAAGTTACTAAAGATATTGTCAATTAGAGTAGCAGATGATTCAGTTACTCTTGTTGGTTTTGTTATCAAGGGCAACAAAGAAAACGACAACAACAAATTCAGGAAATCATCAACATGAGCATCAACATTATGCTGTAAAAGGTTTATATTATAATCTCCAACCAAAAATAAGGATTTACCATTAAGTGACTGGTTTTCCAAAGCTCTCTGCATTTCGTCCAAAAAAATGTTCAAAATACCATTGGGAGGTCTGTACACGACTCCAATCACGATATTATTTTTACCAGAAATAAACACTTCAACAAATAAAGCTTCTAGATTTGCAGTCATGACATTAAGTTCGTGACATACTCGATAATCGAGCCCAGATGGAACATAAAGGGCAACACCACCACCACGTCTGCCTACTCTACTATTGCTTAACAAGTTATAACCTGGAATAACAAACAAATTTGCATCATTTTCACTGGTGAACCAAGTTTCAGTGACACCAATGGCAGTTAAGCCTGAGCTGATTTTGTTCACAAATGATGTCACATGTTCAAAATTTCTACTCATGCTGCGGATATTAAAATGAAGAAGGGAGAGCTCTTTATCTGTGGCATTTTTAACTGACTCAAAGAACTGTTGTTCTGTAGAATAATTACATCTTAAAGAAATATTTTCAATGCTGTCACTGATATCACTCAAGCTAGCTTCAAGAAAATTGCAAATATTTTGGTCATCTATTTGAGCCATGATCGGTCAAGATAGGTGATAGGATAAACACGAGTACTGATAACATAGACATAAGGAAACGGCCAGCTAACTTAAATACAACTATAAAGATAAACACTTGAGACATATAGAATAAGAGACAGCAAATTGGAGAGGAAAAAGGAAGGTATAAACAGGGAAAGGAAGACAAAAAAGAACAGGATGGAAAACATATATATAAATGTAATTGCGCACAGGATACATTGCGCAGATAAGTTAAAAGACAATTCATATGAAAAAGATAGTACCAATAGTGTAGTAAATAAAAAGAGATGTTTAAAGTGTCATGTGGCAAGAGCTATCAAGTTATTAGACAAAGGTTAAAATTATAGCCTGGCCAAGTCCCCTTCAGAAAAGATGGTTTTCTTAATTTCTTTGCCATCAGTTGCTGGCAACAAGGCGATGACTCGACCATCCCGTGTCCAAGCAGTTTTCACCCGTTGATGGTCACGGGTCATCTTGAGGAGCTTGGCATTATCGCGGGTGAGGTCCTCCTGGATGGATTTTCTCGTACCTGCGAGCTTGCGACGACTCCCGAGGACCTCGTTCCTCTTCCTGAACGACAGGAACTTGACGATCATTGTGCTCGGACTTGGACCAGTTGTCTTGACCGAGGAATTCACCCGTTGGACGTGGTCTATGTCCCCCTTCTGAAGGTGAACGCCGAGGGAGGTGTTGACTAGATCAACTATAAGTTCATCTGAGGTCACCCCTTCAACCTCGCGGATACCAAAAAATCTGAGAGAGTTTCTCCTGTTGTATTGCTCTTGGGAGTTTACATCCCTTCTCAGCAGACTGAATTGTTGGCCTGTGCCATCGTGGCTTTCCTTCAACAGCTTGATTTCCTTTTTATTTCTCTCTTCAGAAATCTCAAGGTCAAGGATCCTTGCCTCCTGCCTTCCTATCGACTCCTCAAGCTTTCTCTCCCTCTCGGTGGAAGCATCCTGAAGATGAAGAATCATGGCTGCTTGCTCATCAATCTGTTTTTGAAATTTAGCTAGACTTGAGTCAACATGTGCTGAGACTAGCTGCATAAATTTCTCATCATGAAGTATATCAGTCATGACTGCCTGAATGAGAGAGGCAGTTTCCTTCTTCTCCCTAGCCGATCTTGTTTTGTCAGCCATAGTTGTAACAGGTTGATACCTACTTCTACTTCTACTATATAGTAGAAGTAGAAGTAGGTAGTAGAGGTTGAAGTATAAATACAATAGCTGCATACACAAAGCCCAGAGTAGAGTCACAGATCCACTACTTTGCACACATCACACATGAGTTACAACAAAATATTGAGTTAGTGGGGCTGAAGATAAGATTCTTACCACATGGCTCAATACAAAAGTTGAAACAGTCCGTTAATTCCTCAGTTTCCTCGTTTTTAACACATTCCTCTCATGGTACCACTATTAACTTGTTGCAAATTACATATCGCTTTGTTTTATTGAAGCTAAAATGATGAATAACAGACCAAAATGTCAACAGCAAAAACAAGATACGCGTGCATACTCGTGCACTCCCTTTAAATTGCTTGTTTTTCTGTAAAAAGCAACGTTAATACCTGTTTCACTGATTCAGATTTGTGTAACAATAGTCCTGATCTTCTTCTACAGTAAGCAGACAATATACTGAAGGTAAGTGGGCATGATAGTTTCATAATGCGATGAATTATAATTGGACGACCGCATTCATGTTCCCAAAATCTCCGATAAAGGGGTACCTTTCACGCAACAAAGTCCGGCTCGTAATACACACAAATCGGTTATTCTCGGTTTCGTTTTTTTTCTGGGATACACTGTATATAAACCCCTCAAAGTTTGTAAAATCGAATTTCATTGATTGTATCTACCGATCGTGTCATGGCATAATCATCACTTTGTTCGGTTTCATTAGATGATGTATTTATTTTGCGTTGAACTTGATATCATATTATAATTTATTTGTTTTTGCCATGGAGTGAGCAGTACATCAGAATACGGGGCAAGGTAAAAAGTGAAAAGTTGCAAAATGCACTGGTAAGCACTGGTATTGTTTGCATACACTATGAACATTTCGTACCTGAAATACCCTTGCAATACTCGTCGAAAAAGGCTGACCTCCTTGGTAGTTTCCTGTGAGTTCAGGATTACAAAGTCTTACAAAACTTGTGTAATTTAGTTGAAAAAATGTTGACAAAAACCGACCATCAGATTTGGGAGGAGTTTGGTTGCTAAGGACAGTCATAAACGAAACTTACAAAATATTCAACCTTTATTTCTACAGCTTTCATTCTTACGATCGCCATTACCTGTCAAGTCGTAAACCCATCAAAGGGATGAAGCAAGGGTGAAAATTGGATCAAGACTGTTCGAGTTTGTGTATTTGCCCGTTAGACCTTGGAGCCCTGGCTCGATAGGCAAACCGTAAATAGTCGTTAGGCAGCATAGCTGAAGGAGCTTCCACACTAAAATAAGCTTCAGCAGCTTAGTTTGGTATAGGCCTACATAGATAGAATATAGTGAATGCTGCACATCACCCTGTAGTAAATAGTCATTTTGTGAGTAGATAATATTAATATAGGTTCTGTTGTTATACGTTTCACTGACGATATAATCGGGTGAAAAACAATTGAGGTACTCTAGACTTTAAAAAAGTATTTATTAATATATTTTCAGGGGATATACAGTATGCTCCCTAATTTTGATGAAAATTCGTTTTAGAAGCTCTTAACAGGGTAAAAAATACTTATATTTCTAAGGTAGCTCTTAAAGAAAACCATGTGGACAAAATGGCTTTAGTAATAAATAAAAAAAAGTAGCTATTTCGGTAGACAATACATACAATTAACCTACTAATAAGGCGAGGGTAGTCATGGTCTATTAGTCTAGGGAGTGCCTCCCTTATTGCGCAGATAATATGGAAATGTTTGCACATCCAAATTGTGTGTATTAATCTAGGCCTACTTACAAAGTTGATTTTAAACAATGTATAAACAAATCAATCATGAATTTAAAAAAAAATTGGATTATGCCAGATGATCAGAAACGAGTAAGAGACAACAAGTGGAACCAGAGGAATTTTCAGAAAATGGGCAGAAATGGAGAGAAAATGAGGAAAATAAGAAATGTCAAAGGCGAAAACGACTGTCAAGCCGAAAAAGAAGATCAATGAAAAATATATTCTTTATAATTATAAACCTGTTGAAAGGCTTTACTCTATTAAGCTTCACAAGCTAAAATGCCGGAAGACACTAAGGAAAAACTCATTCAGCCAGAGAATAATCAATGTGTGGAATGGTCTTCCAGGCGATGTTGTGGAGAGTACCACTATCAATCGTTTCAAATCTGGGCTTGAGAAATGGTGGAAAGATGCCCCAGATAAATATGATGACAACCCCAACCAAACGAAACCATGGATAGGAACAATAGTCTAAAGACTGAATAATCCTGGATCAAGTGAGTTACAAGTGAGTTAATTGTATGCACATTATTTTGACTTATGTGATTGATCAATGTAAATATTACCATAAATGTAGAGGTTTGAGGGGAAGGAAAACAGCAAATAGAATTAAAGAAGAACATGTTTTTAAAAAACGAAGACGATGAACAAGGAAATGAAAACAATTTAAGGGATTAAGTACAATTTTAGATTTTAGTATTTTAGAATAATTATTATTATAACATATATACGAATTATAATATTATTTTGCCAATGATTATTCTTCTTTTTTTAAAGAAAAATATAAACAAGAAGAAGGTAGAGCTTGTCATTATTTTTTCATGCAGTCAAAAAGAAGTGGTTTAGCCATGCGTTTGATAATTTGGAAACTTCTATGATAATTTTGAATTGTTGACAACAGACCATCGCGTATCACACCCCCACAGTCGGCAGGTCTACATCGCGACGAGGAGCTGCTTTGCCCACAAATACTGCAAACGAAAGGGAAACACTAGAACGTGCCGACAATTTTGGTAACCTCTTTTTGGCACACAAGAAATATCATCAACAATTATTACAAATAAAAAAACTTGTAACGTTGTATTTAAATGTAGTAGCCCTCATTTGGACACCCTATAGAATTTCGATGAAATTCCATGGATAAGCTCTGAGGTGTGATGGTAACCCTCTCCAGAATCTTAGAGCAAACGGACCTTTAGTTTTGAAATGAAAAGTGAAAAAGATTTGTTTTTCTCTTTTCTTTGAAGTGAGCAGTTATTGGCTCGTGGAGGGTTAGTTATTAAACTTCAAAGAAAATGAAAGAAATATAGTCATTTCTCATTAGAAAACTACTGTTCAGTTTGCTCTAAAATTTGAAAAGGGTTATAATCATGCCTAAGAGCTTCTACACATGGAAATTCATCAAAGTTGAGATGGGTGCGCAAAATGAGGGATACTACCTTTAATGATATCTTCGGTATCTCAAGGAGACCGAAATCATTGTTCTATTTGTATTCCAGTCTTAGAATGAACTGCTACAGGGTGCTATACATTAAGTGACGACGTACGGATAGTAATATCTGCCCCAAACTCGAAATAGCGGCAGTTTCCATCGAGCTGAAGATTTCGGGTACGAGACGCACATCATTTTTATGCCGCAATTTTACAATTATGATCCACCTCGCAGCATTATATCAAGATAGTGGTCGTCAAATATGTTGATGTCATGATTGTTTGTAAATGTTTTCAAATGTTTATTAGTTTTGGGGAATCGATGAAATTTGTTCTTTGAGCGCGAATATGTGGAAAAATTGAGGAACCCACAAGAGCGATTTTTGAATATTTCCCTTTTTTTTCGCTCCCTTTATTTGGTTTACGGTAGCAATTCTGTCGAGTTGAGGAGCGAATCGCTCGTCGCCCCCGTTAGGCCAAGAGCATTAGTTTTAACATGGACATTTTTGGTAACAAGCTGATTTTTTCAGGATAGGTCCAGGAATATGTCTAGATTAACATACTAAAAGTCCTCATAAATCCTCCTTGAGCGTTTTCCGCAATCCAAGATGGCGTCCAAAATGGCCGCCATGTCCTGAATTTCTTATAGCTTTGCAACTAGATAACCCAAATACAAAATTTAAATGTCTTAATATATGTTTTTTAGCATAAGGAACTCAATAAAATACATGTTGATAAATTTTGAAACACACAAGTAGCTATAAATCAACTTTAGCCCTTTTCGAAATAAAAAATGGCGCCCAAAATTGCCGCCATTTCCTGTATTTCTTATAACTTTGCAACTAGATAACCCAATTACCAAATTTAAATGTCTAAATATATGTTTTTCAGCATAAGCAACTCAACCAAATACTTATTAACAAATTTTGAAACACACAAGTAGCAGTAAAACCACTTGAGCCCTTCCCGAAATCCAACATGGCACCCAAAATGGCACCCAAAATGGCACCCAAAATGGCCATTATATCCAATTTTATCTCATTGTACTAAAGTAGATACGTTATGAATATAATCAAATGTCTAGACTAGAAAAGCACCATTGAAATACGTATCAGTACAACAATCTTTTAATTAAAAAACACTTCTTATGCATAAAGTACACACACACACACCCACATACACATATGGCTGCTTCCATCATCCTCAACGATATCAGACTGACAGTGTGCAACCGTTAAGAGTACTCAAAATTAGATGGAACTGAAAATGTAGACACATTAGTACCTTTGTTGTTGTTGTTTTTTTGTTGTAATGGCAATCAGTCAAGACCTGACTATTATCACCAACGCCTTTCTTTTTAATATTAATTTCTTTCTTTCTCTTTTTTTTTTTAAATAAGAGTATCAAAAATATAAAATACCAAGGTCGCTAAAGCTTTTTATACATAATGACTGTAAGATATGGGCGGTATGGATGTTGCTTTGCTGCAGCACTAGTTGGAGGTAGACTTTCTAACTGAAAGGATGAACTCAGAGAACTGCGACCAATTGCCCGCTTAAGTGTATGCAGTGTGACGGTAGTCATCAAGATATTCAAAACTGCTGGCCCCAAGTTCCCGGTTCTTTGTTTACCTTGTAATGGGTGCTTCCACTGCGAATGTATCAAGCAAGTCATAATCAAGTTTCTTGTGGACCATATTGAAAGTTTTACGACTGCCCTGACGGTAGATTGCAGAGACCGTATCACACCCTGCCAAAGCATAAAGAAACATCAGGCAGTTTCTAGTGTCCCCTATAGGGGACACTAGAAACTGCCTGATGTTAAATTGACTGATATATAGTTGATATCCAGCGGACCCTAAATGCCTAGTGACTAGGGCCATTAAGTCAAATCTGACTAGAAATCAGTCAATTTAACTTTGTTTTTCTAGTCAAATATTTTGACTGGAAATTCTAGTCAAAATATTTGACTGTAAAAACATAGTTAAATTGACTTATACATAGTTGACTCCCAGCAGACCCTAAATGCCTAGTCAGATTTGACTGATTTCTAGTCAGATTTGACTTAAGTGTTTTATATGGCATGCTGGATTTCATGAATGTTGACAGGACCGTGACAGGATTACTGCGGCATAGCATGTGCATATCTGTGGAAGTGGTTGCTGGAGCAACTAGCATGACCAGTAAGTCTGTGTCCTTACCAACGACAACAACGGGCCTGTATGACTCTGCTACTGCTTGTGCTGTAGAGACAATCAGGGTAGTGGCATCCGCTTCTGCCTGCTTGATACGTATTTTGTCACATAGAGTTTGTATAAGTCTCATCTTATTGTTGCTGTTGGCAAGGGAAGCTGTTTTGGGTTGTGCTTGTTGGCATATAATACCATCAAATAAAGAGGTTCATCTTTGGGCTATTCGTCTCAGCTACCTTTGTCGAAGTTGCACTTCCATATCCATCGAACACTACCGTCAAATGAGCTCCATAATGCTTTGGGGTGCAGTAGGCGACCATCATCTTAAACAAAGAGACCATTTCTGACAGGTTGGATTGCTTGGAGAACGAATTCAGCAGGAGACCCAGATAACTCTTTGTTTGCTTCCGCATCACCCCATCTTTGAAAGGGAAAGTGCGTGGGAAAAGGTTCATAAGCAAAGAACGATTCCATCTCAGTGTTGGTATTCAGGACACATGTGATTCTGTTGAACAGTAGCGTTGAGTTGACTTATGTGCTTTGTCCCCTGATTTTCACTCTCTTACTCTTGGCACCAATGGTCTTCACTTTGTCCTTACGATGTACGTAGCTTGATATCTGTTAACTTCCTACCATTCATCGTTTCGGATGCCGCTACTAGGCCGATTTGTACAGCTTAATGACAATTAACAGATGAGCCAGCGACGATGCCAGTTGACAAGGAGACCAGGCAATTAGTTTCGTATCCAGCAAATGGTGATGTGCCTGCAGCCATCCAACAAAGATACATCTTTCTTTATTGTCTCTTGACCTGATACTTTGCTGTATGTCTTTATACTGCTCTGATATACCAGTGTGTACTCCGGTGAACTGTTCCAGTTCATCACATGTAGGAACACAGTGAGGAAGTCCATGAACCCATTTAGCCAATGTACTGTCTGTGATTCCACGTCCACGAGTCATTTCTCTAGATGTTTTCAGCTGCCGCATCAGGAACTTCTCAATGGCCTGATCAGAGAAGTTTCCACCCCAGAATGAATCCACACGGCGGATGGTGAAGTATCCCTTTTCTGCAAATTGTGTATATTCATTTCCTGGCATGGTTTGCTCTAGAGCTTCCATCTGTTGTAAAAACTTGATTTGATATGAACTAGGGAAGATGTCCTGCAGCATGGAAATGTTGTATCATTTCCCTCACACAGCTGAGATGGAGCTTCCAGTCCCCTGTCCTTTCAGCTGGAATGAAACATTGCAGAAGAGACACATAAATGTCGGATATACTGCAACCAAAGTTTCCCTGTCCTACTGTGTCCTGCTGCCCGGTCAAAGAGTTGTGAAATGATCTGACTTTAACTGTTTGACACACTCTTCTCAGGTACAGCAGTCACCTTCTTGTCCTGGTTGAGGAGTGCACCATACAGATTTGCTAAGTGGTCCTTATCTATGCTGTCTAAGACGCCAGGTTTACCCATCAACACGCCAATGCGGGCAGCTGAAGTAAGAATGTGAGCATGAAGAGAAGGGGAAAATGCATGACCAGATTGCATATGTATGACAGACCCTGTGGCGTACACTGTCTCCCATAGCTCTGCAAGCATACTTCCGCCCATGCAAGGACTATATGCTGCCGAGATATGACATGAGGAGCTTAAATCCACCAAAACGGACGATTACTTTTCCTAGGTCTTGAGAAGAAGCTACAATCTCTGCCGCCTTGATGTACGAGGGCTGGTCAAATGTTACTGCACATATTCTTAAGTTATGTTTTTCACATTGTGACTGTGCAAAGTATAGTGCAGTGTAGATGGTACTCGGATTGGAGGGGTCTAAATTTATGAAGGGCAGAGTTTCAATTCTCGTACTGGTCACTCTGCATGGCCACTTTCATGAAACCACTCCATTAAGGACAAAGCTCATGTTGCTCAGTTCAAGATGTCTACCTGTTTACGTGAGCCACTCTTCCGGTGCTTATACGCAGCTATTTCAACAATATTGGCGACAGAAATGACTAGCTGAGATGACATGGCATATGTGCTATAAGCCAGTTCATAGATACAATCTGCGCATGGGCAGATAAAGGTCATTTGTACCAGAAAGGTAAAACCCACAGAGATGAATACTGGATATTCGCTCATGAAAGTTATGTAACATTATTCATTTATGCACCAACGGGACATTCTATGATACGCAGGTGGAAGTATTCTTTTCAAGAGGGCAAACAAAAGGTATTCTAGAAGCACATCTAGGACTTTGGCAGTTATAATTCTAATATGCTCAAAGTGGAACTTCTCCATGTGTAAAAGATCTGTGGATATTTGGGGTCATTTGTACCATGTGCTATCTGTAAACTCCCTTATTGAGGTGTATTTCCTGTTTGAAACCTTGTGACTTTTGCCCGTGCAACATTAATTGGTACTAATGTGTCTCCATTTTCAGTTCCATCTAACGTTGAGTACTCTTCACGGTTGCACACTATCAGTCTGATGGAAGCAGCCATATGTGTGCATATGTGTGTGGGTGGGTGGGTGGGTGTGTATAATTTATGTATAAGAAGTATTTAATTATTTAATGAAAGGTTTATTTGTACTGATATGTATTACAATGGTGCTTTTCTAGTATAGACATTTGATTGTATTCATAACGTATCTACTTTAATACAATGAGATAAAATTGGAAAGAGTGGCCATTTGGGGTGCCATTTTTTATTTCGGAAAGGGCTCAAGTAGTTTTACTGCTACTTGTGTGTTAACAAATGTATTAATAAGTATTTGGTTGAGTTGCTTATGCTGAAAACATATATTTAGACATTTAAATGTGGTATTTGGGTTATCTAATTGCACAGTTATAAGAAATACAGGAAATGGCGGCATTTTTGGGCGCCATTTCTGATTTCGGGATGGGCTAAAGTGGTTTATAGCTACTTGTGTGTTTCAAAATTTATCAACATGTATTTCAATGAGTTCCTTATGCTAAAAAACATATATTTAGACATTTAAATTTTGTATTTTGGTGATCTAGTTGCAAAGCTATAAGAAATTCAGGAAATGGCGGCCATTTTGGACGCCATCTTGGATTACGGAAAACGCTCAAGGAGGATTCACGAGGACTTTTAGTATGTTATTCTAGACATATTTCTGGACCTATCCTGAAAAAATCAGCTTGTTACCAAAAATGTCCAGGTTTAAGCCTATTTTGACCTAATGCTCTTGGCCTACGTGTATTTTTTACCCTGGCACTTCGGCATGATAACCTTTTTCAACGGATCATTAATTTGGAGAAGAGCAGTGAATATATTTATTCTATTTTTCTTAAAGTCTGATTAGTAATCCGGATCGACAATCATTGTACACTCTATTTACTTCTCATTTCAAAATTACTGGTCCACGCGCTCTAAATTAAAAAGAGGGTATGCACATGTCTGAGAGGGCTACTACTTTTAAAGTTATTGGATAGTTTGGGAAATTCTGGAGGTGGTGTCGGCCTCCATGATTTTGTTAAATCGGGAGGATGAACTTTATTGTGGTTGAAGTTCAACCTCTCTTGTCGAATGATCATCAATATTTATTGAACACCATAATTCGATAAATCTGTGCCTGATTTTCCGCGGTATGTCGTTTCTAGTTTCTAGCCAATTTAATTTGCCTTTACGTCTCTGATTGCTGGAGAGACTGGACTGAGTTAATAATCAGTGATTCACCTTCTCGAGAAAAACAAGGTAGTGCTTGCACGAGTTAAAAAATAATAGCCCTAATTTGCGCACCCTCCCCAATGTCGATAAAATTCTATGCGTAGGAGCTCTTAGGCATGATAATAAACGGACCAGTAGTTTTCAAATGATGAATGAAAAGAATCTTTTTTTTTTCTTTGAATTGAACATATTTATGTTTCGTGGAGGGTTAGTTATCAATCTACCTTTAAAAGCGTCCCCAAAATTTGATGGCAAAATTTAACCAAAATGTTTAATGTTACACACGCTTCTGCAATGATATAAAAACCAAATGTTTCTGAAGACGAATATCAATAAACGTATACAAAATGTGGGTTTTCTGCCATCAATGTTCGTCTTCAAACACATTCGTTGTTAAAATAATTGCAGGTGTGTGTGTTGAAAGACATTCTCTTTCGCATCATTAAACAATTTAAGGAAAATTTTGCCATTACATTTTTGGAAAATGTTGGGCTCCCAGCAGTTAAAACTTCACCCACAGTTTTTGTTACACGAGTTTGAAGAAAATCAAAGCTTCATTGAAACTAGCTGAGATGACACTACTTTGTAATTAGCATGATTGTTGAAGGGCGGCCCATCCTACTGCTTACAATATTCCAGAGCTACTGATATCGATGGCAACACATACGCCTGAACCACCAAAATGTATCCGATGCCATAAACATTTACCGCGATCAGCATGAACAGGTAGATTCGTTTTGAGCTTTCGACAACTCGATCTGTAAATTTAACAAGTCACACACAAATTAACCAGCTAGGATATGAATCTACATGTACTGCTTATTGGGCACGGACACTACCATCAGGCCACCACTGGTTGTCAATTTGTTGCTGTGGCTAACCCACTTGGATCATACTACAATATAATATTGAAAATTCACTGTTGCATTCGGCTACCTTAGTAGGCGTGTCTGCACTATCTCGAGATTGCCAAATATCCAGCTATTTTGAAC